>VUQH01021179.1:11646-23443 GCA_015106775.1 Etroplus canarensis | reverse complement strand
AAATTCAATTCTTGATTTAACAGGGAGCCAATGAAGAGAAGCTAGTATAGGGGAAATATGATCTCTCTTTCTAGTCCCCGTCAGTACTCTCGCTGCAGCATTTTGGATCAACTGGAGGCTTTTTAGGGAGCTTTTAGAACAGCCAGATAGCAATGATTACAATAATCAAGCCTAGAAGTAATAAATGCATGAACTAGTTTTTCAGCATCACTCTGAGACGGGATGTTTCTAATTGTGGCAATATTGTGGAGGTGATAAAAGGTAGTCCTACATATTTGTTTAATGTGAGCATTAAAGGACATATTCTGATCAAAAATGACTCCAAGAGTCCTCACAGTGTCACGAGGCCAAAGTAATGCCGTCCAGAGAAAGTATCTGTTTAGAAAAAGCATTTCTAAGATTTTTAAGGGCAAACACAATAACCTCAGTTTTGTCTGAATTTAAAAGTAGAAGATTACAGTCCATTCGGGTCTTTATGTCTTCAAGACACGTCTGTATTTCATCTAACTGATTTGTGTCATCTGGCTTCATGAATAAATATAGTTGGGTATCATCTGCATAGCAATAAAAATGTGTGCAGTGTTTTCTAATAATATTGCTTAACGGAAGCATGTATAACATAAGGATTAATGTAAAGATTATTAGTCCAAGCACAGAACCCAGACACAAAGAGTTGAGAGAGAACAAAGCAGCCCATTGCAGGTACCAAGGAGCACAGTGGGGGTTCAGTGCCTTGCTGAGTGGTGCCTTGGTGGTGCTCAGTGGGTGGGGTTGCTCCAGCCTTTGCGGACCGGTCTGCAACACTGCAGACACTGTACCTGTCTTTTGTGGTGAAGAGAGAACTGAGTCTTAAAGTTGATTCACTGATTGATTTAGTGGATGAAAGAATGAGATCACAGATAAAAGCAGTTGAAATAATTTTTCTCTGAAGGGTGTCTGGCCTATCCCTTAGATATAGCTGAAAAATTCAGTCACTTCGGATGAATTTAAAATAGAGTAGCTACTCCTCCACATTGAAAAGAGTTGAGTTCGTTCAGGCATCTGGCCAGGTTGCCAGGTTCCTAGGTGAAGTGCTTTGGGCATGTCCCACTTCAAGGAGGCCCCAGGAAGGACCCAGGACACACTGGAGAAATCAAGTCAGCAATGTTGCCAATCCCAATCCTCAGTCATATAGGTTCTGTACAGTTTATTAGCCAAAAAATTTGGGGGTTCCCATTACAACAAAATCAAACCATGACTCAGATTTGTTTTTGTCTAAATGAAATTCTCATTTAGATAATCTGTGGTAATAGTAGTTTAAATGTTTCCTAACAGACAATGCTCAGGAATGGTAATATTATATCCCTGTTTTAGATTCAGAAAACATGCACAATAGAAGGGGTAGAGGTGGCATCAGTAGCAGATTTGTCAGCCAGGAGACTCCAGTTCATTTCCCTTTGGGAGCCCTTTGTTTTCTGCTTTAACCTTCTTCAGCTTGTCCATTGATTCCTATTTTAATTTGCTTTTAACTTTTGGTATATCTTGCTGGTAAAGTGCTCCCCCTCAAAACAGTAACCCTGTTCATGAACAAATGGCAAATTAAGAGTGACAAACCCATCTCACTGATGTCAGTGTATCAGGGTACAGGCACCAAAAGGACACCTGCATAAATAAACCATGTTAGATATTAATTGAAGTCTTTCCAAGTATTTTGCAGATTTTTACAGTAAGGTTATTCAGGATCTTGATTAAACAAATGAATGCACCTACGGCTGCTCCCTTGCACTTCTCCCCAAGGGGTCACACTGGCCACAGTGGATTAATCTACATTGGTAAAATTGCAGAGGTTTTACTCTGGATCTCCTTCCTGATGCAGCCCTGTATAGAGGGGCTTGTGTCCCCCACCTGGAATTGAACCAGGGACCTTTCACCCATAAAGTGTCACAATACAGTGACACTAGGATCAAAAATCAGTTCATTTCTGAAAGAGCTTAAATTGCGAAGTAGCTGTGCAAAACAGAGTATAGCTATAGGGCTTCTGCCCTCCATAGCATGTATTCTACATCTCTATCGTCGTGCAAAACCATTTGCGATGCTGATGCCTGTGGATCTACTTGATGGCCAGAAATATGGTTTCGAAAAACACTGTAAAACTTAATCACCGATACATCATACATCACAACTAATAGTATTATTTTAATAACAGCAAAGCGCTTAGCAGCACAGTCTCTCTCTAACACACACATACACAAGCATACCCAGCAATCCTCATGATAATGAGTGTCATAGAAAGGCATTTGTCTTAGGTAAGACTTGTATTGTCAGTTTTTAATTCACATGGCTCTCATCAGAAAAGCCCTGAAGGTTCTCATCATCATCTCCACAAGAATATATTATTCACTGGCTCCAACTCTAAAGCACACACAGACACACTGCGCATCGATAAACAGGCAGTGTTGCACATACACACAGTGCTCATACATTAGACAATCATGCACCACATACCAAGAGATGCACACTTATATTTGCACCCACAAAAACCAAAATGCACATTAACTGTTACATTAAGTAACAACACGCACGCACACACCTACACACACACACACACACACAAACATGCACACACGCACACATACACATGAACTGTACGTGTGTGCCTATACCCACATACACACAATATCTAGACATGTGCCCCCCCAACTCACTATCTCTCTCTTTGTGTTATTATTGCCTGGCTCCATCTGACTGTGACTAAGTGAAGAGCTGTCTTCATTTGTTTCAATCTGAGCCACTAATGTTCCCAGTGCCGTAAGCTAGCACCATAGGTCACACACATTAGTTTGACTGTGTGTGTGTGTGTGTGTGTGTGTGTGTGTGTGTGTGTGTGTGTGTGTTTTAAGCCAAGGCACAAGCTTTGTTGCTTCACACTGTTCTCTTGTATTAAGTATGAGGTTGGGTTCTGTGTAGTTTAAATAGTACCACAGTTCATGTCAGTGAGATGGTTTTTTTAATGCTTTTTCTAGTTTAAGTAGCGGATATAGCGAGCAGAGTTACTCTTAAACAGTATTAAATGCATCAGTGAGGACTGATTTAAACCTTTTGTTATAAGCTACAGAAGCAGCTGTTGATGGACAGGGGCAGTATTGTGTTGTTGTTGTGTAATCTGCCAATTTAAGCATACTGTAGAAATTAATTTACAGATATGTTATGAAAGAGCCTATTTAAAATTGATATTGTTCATAGTGGGTAAGCAGTTTTCCAGTAATTTCACATTTTACTTTTGAAAACTATGTCAGTAAAGATAGAGCCTGCATTTTTGTCAGTTTATTTCGACAACAGGAACTGCCTTAAGTGGCAGAAATGTGTGTCTAAATGAAACATTTATTCCTTAGCTGGCAGTCAAAAGTATAAATTCACATGCTTAACTTGAACACTGCCAGTAGAATGTTTATAACACATCCACAAAAAAAGAAAAAGAAAAACCCATCATGACACTCTAATGGGATATTCCATTATAGTATGAGTGATCAGATTGCACTGGGCTTATAATGGCTGATTCTGCTAGTTTACCATGGCTAAACTAGAGGACTAAATGTCTAAAAAAAAAAAAAACGTCCAGGAGGCACATTCATTACACCCCCAGTCCTGAAGTGCTGGATGGTGCAAACAACATTATGAAGAATTTTTCTATCACTAGATGCTTAATAGTAGTCGGGGTTTGAATCTTAAGTTTGTGTGGGGAATGCTACAGGGCGAAAGACCACTGGGTTGTTAACAAAAAGGCAAAAATCATTTCAGATTAAGCATAATTGTAGTCATTGAATTCCATAACAGCATGCCTATTAAGAGAATTTTATATTTTGACCTTAAGGTTCATAAGCATATTAAAGAGAACATTTTGTGGCTAAACATTTGATATTAGTGAAATTGCTGGGACTGGTAGATTTGCTTGTAGGCATAAAGAATGTCACACCAAAATCTAAATTCAACTTTGGCGAACTTTTCAATAGAATTTTCCATTGATCAAACACAACCAAACTTAATTAAGCTGACCTTTGAGGGAGGGAAGCACTTAGTGTCATGCCGGGGCATGGTGAGTGGTGTGGACCCCAACTCAGGACGCGGAGACGGCGAGTTGGTTTCAAAAACAGCTTTATTAAAGTCCATAGCAGAAAACAAGGCTGATAAGGGCTGGAACACAGGGAACGAGAGGGAATGACGCGACAGAGGCAGACCAGGGAGACAGGACTGAAATAGACGAAGACGGAGTGACCAACGAGGAACAGGTGGGGACTGCACCTGACTAGACCAATGGGAAGGGGAGACACACAGGATGTGACGCAGACAGGGACGAAGACCACTAGGGAGACAGGTGGGCAGAGAATGCAAGGAGGGGAACCGGCTCCAAACCAGGCCGGGACGGGCGAACCATGACACTTAGATATTTAAAACAGAGGAATCAGTTGTATTTTTTCAAATAAACTAAGCAGTCTATCAGTAGGACAGCTTTTAACAAAAAGGCTAAAACTAGAATGACTGCCTGCAGTTTGACATCCCTACCAACCAGTCAAGTTGATGTTGCCTGTTGAGGCTCATAGTAAGTAAAGTGAAGACTTTGTTGTAGGAAATTAATAAAAGGTGTCATGTATTTATGTTTCCCACCCCAAAAAAACCCTGATTTTGAAAGAACGGCCATAACAGCAGACCGTGCTTCAAATGTGGATGTTCCTGCAAAGAAGCTGAAAAATGCAAAATGTGAATCCTTCATACAAAAGAGTGTTTGCTGCTCCACCTGAGTTTTGCTTGATGTTGTTGCCTTGACAAACAGAAATGCACATGCCAAAGTGATTCCACATGGGGCATGTTACGCTTTGATGTATTTAGTTTTTTAGTTTGTCATGCACTGTGGCATGGTGTATGAGCTGATTGGTCTTTACTGCTATATCAATTATATGACAGTACAGGAACTCAGAGGTTCACATGTAAGGGAAATGTATAGGGAGATGTTGCAACAGTTTGAAAAGATGAGACTTTCTGGAGAACATTCTTCTGCTAATATAACAGCATTGATATGGTGTTATTATTTTGGTATGGTAACATCTATCAGAAGAAGAAGGCTGTAGCAAGTAATTATGTCATCAGTATCTTCTTTAAAAGCTTAAAAGTTCATGTATTTCTAGACTTAGAACAAATGCTATTTGTCTCCATAACTGAAGAAATAAGTGAAACTATCGATACTGTGGGACCATAAAGGGAAAGCTATTGTCAAGTTGATGAGCACATGTGTTTAATAATATGACACAGATAGTTTTAGGTCCTAGTCTCTTAAAATGAACCCATTCTACCAGACATCTGTTTATCAGTGAAACAGCCTGTGAAGATCAGCAATAGTAGTATACCTGGTATAAAATGTGTGGTTTTCAGAGAATGAGGGAAAACAGATATAAGTAGCGCAAATATATAGGCTACACATGAATGAACTTTGCTCTGCCCTTTTTTTGGGGTGACTTTGCCTTTGGAGGGGTGCCTCAAGAAAGTAAAAAATGTAAAATATTTGATTCTTTTGGAGAGGATAAATGTTCTCAGTAGATTCAATAGTAAAACTTTAATTATATTTGATATGTTACATTGTATGAAACCTGAAAGAAGGAAAGAAAGAAAAGGTTACTGCAAGAAATGATGGGGTGAGAGTCTTAGGAAAACAGTGATGGGTCTTCATTTATCATTACATTATAATTTCATTTTTACAAAATGTGGCCACAGAAAAGGCTGAGTCTATGTGTGTGTGCTGAGATTGGTTCTGCATCAGCTGTGCTGTGTGTCGCTGAGGATCCTTTTTACTGGTACACAGTGACCTCATAAAGTCTTACATCTTTAAACACAGCAAATTAAAATATTTCTCTTGTGAAATTTTCTCAGCACTGCACCACTTGTGATAATTAAAAGGAAGACCTACTATTACTACCTCTGGATCTTATGGCACGGACAAAATTGTAGAAGACAGTATCTATGGTTATACAGCCTAGCTTTTTTCTAATACTTTTTGGAATACTCCTCATTATACATTGCCTGTTGGTTGATAATTGTTCTCCAGCTCTCCTAATTTTGTGGAAATCAGGCTTTTGTGTAACTTGTTCTAGTCTATGCTTTGAAAAATTCAAAGTAATACCCACAGAAATAAACAGTAAAACAATGTATATTTATATTTATCATCCGCTGCAAGCTGTAGAACAGATCAACAGTGCTTAACCACTGGAGCGTCTCAAATCTCAGTCCAATATGAAAATCCATAAAAACTTTCAAAGCAGAAAATCGTGATTCCTGCTTTGTCTATAACTTTGTGAATGGCTGTTGTATATATTTTTCACAGAAGTAAACAACTCAAAGTATTTTTTTCATTTTATTAATGTTGGGGATAAAGAATTCAAGTGTCTAAAGGGATTTTTTTTTGCTAAACAACGTGACAGATAATCCCCTGTTCAGTCAAGTCCCAGATATCATCAGTCTGTTAAAAGTGAAGCTTTATAAATTGTTTAATTGGCAACATACATCACCCTACATCATGTTTTGAGAGAAATGCCTGTACATGTCTTGTGCTCATCTTGCTTTTCTATTAGTTGCATTACAAATCAAATGAAGCAAAATATCTTTCAAAATGTTTGGGTGTTCGCCTCATTTATAGTGGGACACACACACACACACACACACACACACACACACACACACACACACACACACAAGCTGCCTTACTGTCTTTTCAAATGCTAGAATATGAAGGCCCTTATATGTTGCTTTTATTAAAAAACTTTTTTTCCCCTAAAAAGTACAGCAATAACAAAACCATTTCAGTCGCAGGGTAAAACTGTGCAAACCTTTGTTAATAGTAATTTTATGTTCGCTTATCAGTGTTTGGATGGGTCATTATTTTGATTTAGACTGAAATAGTAATGACTAATCCTGCTAATTTGTACTAATCCCCTGATTTAAAAGAGTGCTTGTATACACTTTCCCTTCTTTTTTACTAAGTTCTAGGTAGAAATCAGTTTGGATGGGCCAGACATACACTCTAAATGAAACGTGATCCCTGAGGTTAATGTGGACCCCAGGTTAAACATCAAGTCTGTCTGCAGAGAAAATCGCACTGTTAGTCTAAACACATTAACTGAAAAACAGCATCATACATTAACCTAAACCAAAGTTTTTTGGGTTTTTTTTTGTAACTGATCCTTTGGTTTCAGTTTTAAGGCCACAAAATCAAAGCATTTGGTGATTATTGGTCAATAGACCATCAGCATGATTTGTGTATTTAAAAAAATCATCTAAAAGTACAAGAAGATGATGATACAATGCAGTTAAAAGGTATTCAAACCTTTGGATGTTATGCCTTTTTATTGATTTAATAAATGAAGTCATGGTCAACATAATTTGGCTTTCTTGACAAGAATTTTTTTTTAAAAAGCTTCTGTCATATCAAAGTAAAAGCAGAGTTTTACAAACTAATATCAATTAATTAAAACTATAAAGTGTAAATTAAGTGTTTGCATAAATATTCCACCTTTAGAGGGACTGACCTATTCCAACAGAGGTCCAGCTGGTTGGTTCCAGCAGTGTGACAGTTCTGCTACAACTGAACAACACTCCAAGCAAATCAGAGAAAAGATCATTGAGAAGTAGAAGTCAGGAGACGCTACAAAAAGATGTCCAACTCACTGGACATCCCACAGAGTTCAGTCAAATCCATCATTAAGACATGGAAGGAGTAGGACACTTGTCTAAATCTGCCTAGGGCTGGACGTCCTCACAAACTGAGTGACCGGGAAAGAAGACGACTGGTGAGGGAGGACACCAAGACACCTTTGACCACTCAGAAGGAGTTAAAAGCTTCAGTGGCTCAGATGGACAGACTGTACATACAGCAACTGTTGCCCGGGTTCTTCACCAGTCTGCTGTGTGGGAGAGTGGCAAAGAGAAAGACACTGTGGCTGATTAGGTAGAGCAGGTTATCTTACAATCAAAAGGTTGATGGTTCCAAGACAACAACCTTGGGCAAGACACTGAATCCCAGAGTGTTCCTGATGCATCCATTGGTGTGTCTGATAGTTAAAATACACTAAAGGCATAGAATAAAATGAGTTAGACAAGAAAAGTGCTATACAAGCACCAGTCCATTTATTTTACATCAGTACCCATAACGCGCAGTATTTAAATTTATTTTCCAAATCTGGATGGGCACCCAATATCTATATCCTTTACATGAAAGTCTGAAATCACATCTCAAAAACCATAACTTATGCCAAAGAGCTATGACTGGAGACGGCTAAGACAAAGACTAAGTTCTATGATTAAAAAAAGAGAATTATTTTAAAAGATGGCAGATTTTATTTTATTTTATTTTTTGCCTGTCAAACACAGATGATGGTCTGGAATTATGGACCATTATAGTGTGTAGAGCGTGATGTCACTGTGATAACCACAGGCTTTGGTTTAAGCCAGATAAATGGGATTTTAAAAAATTAAAATATGGGAATTTCAAACTGTTGTCAGAACTATAATCTACATCAGATCCACACAAGACTTTATCACACTGTCAGCTGTGGTGATCATATATGTGTCTACAGATTGTATTGATCAAAATCAAATTCATGTTTTGTTTTTTTGTCTTTTGTTTTTTTTAATGTTGTAAATGAGATTCTCATGTTAATCCAAAAGAACAAACAAACAAAAAATCACCACATTCGAATTCTGAATCATTAATATAAATATGTACATTTAGTCTCATTTTAAATTCAGAGTTTTTCAGTTGTAACTGTTTTTCCTGCCTGTGACCTTGACCCGATTTTTACCAAAATCAAATCAGTTCAAAAGCAGCTGAAAAGCTGCTAGCATAAAAATTTAGAAGAATTCATCAAAAAATGTGACCTACAGAGAACATTCATAGAGACAAAAAAAACCCCAAAACACTTTTAAATTCATTTTAAAGCGACAAACCAGTGCCAACTTCCTTTTGTGAGGTAAATAAAATATTAAACTGTTGTAAAACCAGCAGGTACACAGGTCTATGGTGTTGCAAATTTATCCTTTGTAACGTTTAAATAAATATGAGGTAAAACTGCATTGCACATATGTTGACACACATAGAAGCACGCACATAGACATGCAGATATACTCACACTCACACACACACACACCTTTTCTTAGGATAATGATGCTGGTGACAGAGCTCTAAGCCTCTCTTTCTTATTCTAGACAGCACCACTACAAATCCAACAAAGTATTACACACACACACACACACACACACACACACACCAAACAGAAGTAAAGTAAACAAGTCCACACATGCACACACACATCTAAAAATATTCACTGCTACAGCACCTCAGCTCTAATGCAATCCCCATTCAATCTAATTATGGGAGATGGGGAGAGTTTTTTGTAATTCTTTTCTCTCTGTCTATTCTGATGACACACAGCTTCTGTTTGTTCTGCCTTACCTACCCACACACACTTACCTACCAATGCTTTTAGTCGGAACAGGTTCTTACGAAGTTTGAATTCTTGATCGATAATTTCTTTCTCGCAGCCACACCCAGCACATGCTTTCATGGCTCATTTTGAATTCTTTCTTTTGGTTGTTTCTTGCTCTTTGTCTTCATTTTTTCCTTCTTTTTCATCAGTCTTTCTTGCTCTTTCTTTCTGCAGTGTTGGAAAAGCTGATTCCTCTCTCTGATAGATGGTTGCTTCTGAATATTTCATATTTTTTTTCCTCTCTCTTCTCTGCAACAAAATCAATACCCTTGGTATTTGTATATATGTTCAAATAAAAGATACAAAGATATAACATAGCCAAAACAAGATGGATGGACTTCTTGAGGCACATGCTGCTATAGATGTTGTTCTACAGTCAACTCTAAAATTACTGGAATAACAAGGCCAGTTAATGTGTTCATGCTGTGCACTTGTTACACAACTTTTTATTACTTCACCAGGCAAGCTGTAGGTGCAGAAACACTGGGCACAGACATTTTTTTAACCATATTCACACTTGAACGCTATACTACTTCACATGCTTCTTCTGCATAACTGGCAAAAATGTGTCACTGACAGCTTATTCTACCCCCTACTGGCACATTAGATAACCCTTTTAATTGAAAAAAACCCCCATTAAACTGATGACTAAATCAATCCTAGAATCGAACCAGGGACATTTCACTTGTAAGGTGAATGTGTAAACCAATACGATACGGGGACATTTGTGTGTGGCATCAAAAAAATTGATATGAGAGAGAGAAAAGTTTCAGTTTTTATTCCCTGGTATTTATATGTTAAACAACACAAAACATAAAATGGTTTTTAATAACCCACCCAGTTTCTTAATTGACCTAAAGTACTGGAACATGAAAAGCACGCACATCATATAAGTTTGATAGTTTAATCATTAGTTGGCCCTGGCTAGATACTCTTAATCAGAATTGCCATTGTCAGTGAAAGGCTTCACAAACTAGGAATTTTCTTTGGTGCAGTGGTGCAACATGAAACATAGAACAAAAGAACAAAACAGATAAATAAAACTGGAGTAAAAAATAAGATAAATACTAAAGCAATAAAACTATAGAACTATAAGACTTATAAAACTTATAAAACTCTGTATATACAGATGTACATGTTACTGATTTGTAATGAGCAGTAGATGCAATATGAATGTGCAATATATATAGACCAGTTTATATAGATATATATAGATTCTATAGTTAATACCCAGTTATTATTGCAGTTAATGTTGCAGTTTATTATTTACACAGAGGGTATCCATCAGGAGAAACGACTGAACGCGTTCCGCACGCGCTGCCTTCGGCGCATATTGGCCACATCCTGGCAGGACCGCGTCCCCAACAGCACAGTGCTTGAGAGAGCTGGAATCCCCTCCATGGACGCCGTCCTGAAGCAGACGCGCGTGCGCTGGCTCGGCCATGTATCACGCACGGAGGATGGCCGTATTCCAAAAGACCTTCTCTACGGAGAACTGGCAGAAGGGGCAAGACCAAGAGGTAGGCCCCTGCTCCGGACACTTGCAAGCGAGATCTGAAGGCACTTTCTATGGATACATCCACCTGGCAATCAGTTGCCATGGACAGAAGTGCCTGGAGACAGGTGGTGAACAAGCGACTGAAGACCTTTGAAGACAACATGCGGCAACAAGTAGAGACAACAAAAGAAAGGCACAATTCCTGCTGGACAGATCTGTCTCAGTCTTCATCTGCGGCAACTGTAGAAAAGACTGTCACTCCCGTATCGGACTCCACAGCCACAGGAGACGCCGTATCCCGAAATGACACTCCCATGGGTACATATCCGTAGTCCTCCGGAACTGACGGCTGCCTAGGATATGTGAATGCAATATAGAATGAGAATGTGGAGAGTGAGACTGAATATGAATAAATATAATAGTATATAGATGTATATATGTTGTAAATAAATAAGGTGAGCAAATTTAAGCCTTAAGAACAGTTAAAATCAAAGTGGGAGAAGCTGACATGAGGACTTCATTTGGTCAAAGACCACACTTTTTTCACATTAAACACAGAGAATATGAACATGAAATGTACCAGAAAATGTATATATTTATGTATGCACAGGCGCTCATGCTCAAGAAGGCCCAAACATGCATGCAGATCTTGACCTTGATGAGCTACTACGTCAGGTCAGAGGGGAGTAGGCGCCTCTGGACTCCTCTGTTTCGAAGCCTTTGGAACTCGAACCCATGGCATTAGACGTTGGCTGATTGTGGCTTTCCAAAGCAGATCAAGCCGGAAAAAGAG
>VUQH01021179.1:974-11626 GCA_015106775.1 Etroplus canarensis | reverse complement strand
AAAAAAGTGAGGTGAGGCATGGTGGTGGAACGCTTTGAGGAACTGCGAGAGAGCGGGATTTGAAGGCTGCTGAGGTTCTTCAGGCTTACGAGGCAACGCGTGAGGGGGCAGCTGCAGGAGGATGGCTGCCTGCTTTTGATACGAGCGCCAATTTTGCATCCAGTGAAGAGAACACTCAGAACACAAGCCCACCGCGGATTCAGCAGAGCCGGTGTGGAGCGGCGGCTGCCGGTTGACCAACTCTAAAAGGCCTGCGTCACTACCCAGACACGTTTGGTGTTTAGCGTCCGGTTGCGAAGAGGTTCTGCTGAGGAGCTCTGTTGTTTGTGGTCTTTTAGCATCATCTCGTCAGTTGGTCGCTTTTTTCATTTACTCAGACGTCTTAGTGAAAAGGTCGATCCCCCGTCGGGCCCGCCGTGAAAAGAAAATAACCCACGCCGTTTGAACTGAGCATCTGACAGCTACAAGCACCGCACCTCCAATTCCTATTGTTGTACATAGTGTAAAAGCAGACAAGAAGCTTTTGTGGGACGTGAATCCTTCAGCATAAAGGTTACTGTTAATTGAGAAAGCATCTGTGAGCCCTCTGACAGTTTCAAAGCAGACTTCTGTTGAGATAAGAGGCAATGTAAGCTGCTCCGAGATATGCAGCGTGTAGGTAGAAAAGAGGCATAATTAGCCGCACGGACACACACACACACACACACGCAAAAAATGCAGCAAAATACACACTCGATGATGCAGACAGACGATAACAAAACGAAACACACAATTACATATATTCTCTGGTTGGCCTTCCACTGGTCCTTGGTGATGAATGGAACAAGAGGCCTGGAGTGCAAGGCCTGGCCTGGATGGCTGATAGAGCCATTGATTCTCCCTCTATTTATCACACACACACACACACACACACACACACACACACACACACACACACACAGACACTGTCTATCTCCGATGTGACAATGATTCTTTTCAGACCTCTTAATCGGCCTGACACTGACTAATTGAATTCATTAGCCGGCCGGCCGTTAGCCGCTCATTGTGCTCCCAGTTATTTACAGGTCCATTTAAAAGGCAACAATACGGAGGAAATGTCAGGTTACAGCTGGAATGACATTATGCGAAAGCACAGACTGTGCGTCTGCGTCTGCGTCTGCGCGTGTTCAAATCAAAAGTCTTACTTTTTAAACACACACATGCAGCGCCTAATGGCCATGAATGATTTAGCGTGCGGGCTAAAAGGAGTGGAAGAAAGCCCTCGTTTGCCCCAGCTGACTGTGTTTTATGAGCAGAAGATGAAAAAGAAAATGAATCATAACCTACTTAATGTTTGGTGTGTGTGTGTGTGTGTGTGTGTGTGTGTGTTTAAGTGGGTGTGCATGTCAGGTAGGGTTAACTAGCCTATGGGAGGAGAATAACTCTAGGGAGGGCTTTTATTCCAAACCAAATACAATCCTACATCAAGCATGGTTTCAAAAGCCGTCCCCAAGGCCTACTTAAAAAAATATCAACGCCCAATATTCCAGATTGGGGGAGTTCTGGGAAAGGCTTTCCCTCCTGCGTTCTGTTATTCCACTGCCAGACTATTTGGACATGTCATGATATACGCTTTTCTTACTCTCCTGTTGGTCTTGCTGTGATTTATTGAATTAATTTGAGCAGCGTAACATTTTGAATAACACATGTGGGTCTGGCTGCGCGGGAACCTCAGCGGGCTTGTGCGGATATTCGTTTTCGCTTTTCCGCGCGGGCTAGCATTAGCCTTAGCTGAAAGAGTGTGAGCGTTTCATGCGCCGGTCAGTCAAAGGGAAGTGCTGTGGAAGGTTCGTCACTGAAGTGAGTTTAATTACAGCTCTGTGATATTTTCATTCATTCGAATCCTGATTGAATTTACTCGTGTATTATTGCAGAGCGCGCTCTGCCGCCGCCTCTCGCTCCTCCCGACGCGTCCAGAGTTCGGCGGTAAGACCTGACCGTGTGCTTAATTTAGACTTCCCGGTGATGCCGCTCTGTTCCGGGGGCCTCGTCACGCTCGTTTGACAGGGCGGCAGTGAAATGGGGCCCAGGTGTGTGAATGAGCTCTAGCCGCACTCTGGTAATTGTTTTCACCGCCCCACACACACACACACACACACACACACACACACACACACAGAAAGCTGAACCCTTGGAAGACAGACAGAAAATGAACCTTCTGTTCAGCTAATTTCTTTGTATTTCCTTACGCATGTTTTAACCAAATTTGCTGTGAGTGGACCGCAGGAGGTGCTTTCGAGGGTCAGAGGGTCAAATGGTTAACATGCTTGATGTGATCACCGCGGGGGTCAGGCTGGAGAGGGCTCTGTCTGGGATCTGGGCACTGAGGAACAGAGGAAATGTAAGATGAACAGGAAAAAAGGAGGAAGCACAAAGACAACGACTCTCACGTTGCCGTTAATTCTGCATATCTGTGTTTATTTAGTATCTAGAGACACTTAAAAGAAGCACGCCATGTGGACAAAAGTACTGGGCCACAGCCGTGTGTAAAATCAAGCACTTAGGCATGCAGTGTGCCTTTACAAGCACTGGTGATAGAAAGAGCTCACTGAATTCAGGCTTGGTGCTGTAATAACATGCCACTGTCAGAAAAAATCAGGTCATGAAATTTTTTCCATTCCTAGATATTCCATAATTGGATTACCTTATTGTCATTTCAACTACATATAAATATATAGTGAAATGAAATAGCGTTCCCCCAGGACCCAGTGCCCGCCTCCAGCCCAGCACAAAACCCCACCTGGCCACCGGCATCAGACAACGCCGAGGACTGAAGGCCCGGTCCACACAGCAAGCCGAGATCGGAGCCCCCAGAAACCGCCCGGCCGCAGCATCAGCCCTGCGACCATACTCCCCCCGGAACCCAAAAACTTTGGTTTCCCAGACGCTGTCCAGCAGGTCATGAAAACCAACGCCGCCGGATCGCCAGTTAGCAACGTCTGTGGACGGAGCTATGGAGCTATGACGGCGTCTGGAGGTCGTCCTCCAACCTCCGACTTTCGAACACGAACTCCACCGTCCCGGCGTCCACAACACCCGAATACCGGGTCCAAACAGGGTCAAAACACACAATCACAGGGGTACAAGCACCACCTTGGTTCCGGAGTGACCGCGCGCCGCCATCTTGGCCCATCAAAACTCAACCACAAAGTAAAGTTATGGCGCAGGGTCTCTGAGTGCTGAGGTGTAGAGTGTGTAAAAGTCACCAATGCTCTGGGGCTCAAATAACTGCAGGGTTCCAAACTCAGCACGAAAAATGTGCACCAGGAGCTTCATGGCTTGGGAATTTTATGTCTGAGCAGCTGCACGCAAGCCTTAGTCAATAAATGCACTGCCAAGCTGTGGATGGAGTCGTAAAGTACGCCACCACTGGACTCTGGAGTAATGGAAATCGGTTCTGTGGAGTGACAAATGATGGTTCTCTAGCTAGGAGTCTGGCTTTGAAAATGTTTCCTGCCTGCTTGCATGGTGCCAAGTTTTTGGAGGAGGGATAATGCTATGCGGTTGTTTTACTGAAGTTGGCCTGGGCTCCAGTGAGTTCCGCTGAAGTGAAATCTTAGTGCTCCAGCTTATGAAGACATTATGGACAACTCTATGCCGCCAGCTTTGTGGGAAGAGCTTCAGGAAGGCCCTTTGCTATGCCCCCAATGCACAAAACAAGGTCCACACAAAAGTTCACACCTTGACGATTTAATATTCGTATGCCGACGTTTTAAAAAATCTGCAAATAAGCTGGTGTACGTCAAATAAGTTATTGGTAAGTTTTGTATAAGTTAAGAGCTTGCTGAAGCATGCCGGTATACACCGTAGTACGGTGAGGTCGCCGGAAAATTTTGAGCTTCCACAAAATTTCCAACGTATGCCAGCGTATGGCTCTTACATCTGGCATACATGGGCCATATGTTGCAGGTACGTTATGCGTACGGTGACTCACGATACTCATAGGTCAAAATACGTGGGGATAATGTCTAGCGTACCCAAAACATATCAATAACCAATGAGTAACGTGTTTTTAACCTATATCAAACTTACCTCCAACGCATATTGACATTTGTAGACATATTTGACGTGTTCCAGTCATACAGATGGTGTATGCGCTGCGTTTAAGGGAAGTGGTATAAATGGGCTTGAAGTTGTGATTGTCGGCAATACGCCAGCAATCATTGGTATTACGTTCCATATATGTTAGCAATACGTTGTGTATACGTCCATTTAACATTATTGTTCTGCATATGCCAGCGTTTTAGAGGAATTTGGATGCGTTGGCATACGCTTTTTAAATCGTCATGGTGTGACAGGGCCCTAAAGACATAGCAGGATGAGTTTGGTGAGGACGAACTTAATTTGACTGGTCCGCACAGAGTCCTGACCTCAACCCCATGGAAAACCTATGGGATGAACTAGAGTGAAGCTTGCTCTTCCGAGTGAACGGGCACAAATTTCCACAGATGCACTACACAATGTCCCGGAAAAGTGGAAGCTAATATAGCTGCAAAGGGAGAACCGACTCCATATTCACGCCTATGGATTAAGCGATGACACAAAACCTTCTGTAGGTGTAATGTGTAGGTGGCCCAATACTTATGTCCACGTAGCGTATTTCCTGGCACCTGAAAGGGACGAAAAACATAAGTAGCTGCGTGCTTGCAGTGGAGGATAACAAGACAGGTCCAAAGGCACATACACACAGTCAGGCCCAATTAATTTGGAGGAATGTGAGTGCAGCTTAGGGCTGTGAGACCTGCCTGTTAACGTCGCCTTGGAAAGGTTCAGCGGAAGGCACATGCATACAAAGGATTCTAGAGGTTAGGTGTTGTAACTGAATAACCCATCGATGCGTAGGACATTTGCCTAAAGCAGTAATTTAGATGATGGACTCAGACTGCTCTGGACAGTTGTAGCCATCTGTTATTAGGATTACAGGGGAGTAGATACTTCAGTGCCTGGTAGGTACGACTGTGAAAATGATTATCACAAAAGACACACAAAAGAGCCTTATGCCACAGACAAAACCAGCACGGATGGTCAGAGAAAAAGGCAGACATCTGCACTTTCATGGAAAATTATTTCAGTGAGTCACGATACAGTTGCGGTATTATATCTGATGATGGATAGGTGCTAAATTTACGGATGGATTTAAACTCCTCAACATGAGGCTGCTCGTATTTCGTCAGTGGAAACATTTTTTTTACTTGCGGGTTTTAACGTTTTCTTAACTTTTAGATGTCTCAGTCTGAGACAGCTGCATGTTAAGAATTCCATTTGTCGTGTGCAGTCACTGAAAAATATTTCACAAAGGAAATCAGTGCACCTTGATGGGATTCAAACACACAGCCTTCCCATCTGGAGTCAGACACTCCGCCACGGCACCACAGCGATACCTGTGCGAAGCCCAGCAGTTGTGAGGTCGGCATATGATCGTTAGGAGGTCAGTTAAGTTTTTAAAGCAATGAAAAAAAAAATCTTAACATAATTTTTCCTGTTGAAAACTTGTCTGTGGTGAAGTTCGAAGCAAATCAGAGCGTTAGAACTTTCAAGTAACATGGTCGTATGAACTACATTTTATTGCCCCGAGGGAAAAACACAGTGTTAAGAGTCCATGGACTTAATGAAAAACATGCAAAGTCATTAACACAAACAAGCCCTTGTCTTCACTATAGCCAAATGGCTGTTTTCAGACGTGCACTGCAGCCTTGCACTTTTCTATTCATCACCCAAGAGATGTGACTGTGTACCTTTCGGCTTCTCCGCAGCGGATTAATCTGCTCTGGTAATTTGGGTCGCGTCCTCCGCGGTGAGAGGGGCTTGTGTCCCCACCTCAAAATCAAACCACAGACCCTTCACTTGTAAGCCAAACGTGCAAACCACTACGCCGCCGTTAAATGCTTGTACCTGCCTCACAACTGGTTTGTGAAGATTCTTCATTTGCCGAATCAGCAAGCACAGGATTAGGATGCATTTACGACACGTTGTGAAGGTTTACAAAATTGCAACCCTTTGTGAAAGTTTGGGAAATGTCCAAAATTGGCACCCCAACTTCCATGACAGTATGAGGTGTTTACGAAGTCTTGCAAATCATTACGACACTCAGTCAATTGAATCCTGAAGTATTTATTGACACGTTTGGGATTCATTATGATCCGTCAGGAACCAAATTCGTGTTGATTCGCAACCACTTTGTGTGCGTGGGATTGGGATTCAGCAGTTCACTGGCATCCTCTTCCCTCACACCAGCCCTCTGCATGTCCTCCTTCACTACATCCATGAACCTTCTCTGTGGTCTTCCTATTTCCCTTCTACCTGGCAGCTCCATCTTCAACAAATTTTGTCCAATATACCCTCTATACCTCCTCTGCACATGTCCAAACCATCTCAGCCTTGCCTGTCTGGCTCCAGACTTCTTGACCTAAGCTGTCCCTTTAATGTATTCATTTCCAATCCTGTCCATCCTGGTCCTTTCCAGTCAAACTCTCAGCATCTTCAGTTCCGGCACCTTCAGCTCTGCTTCCCATATTTTTCTCCAAACCATACATCACAGCAGGTCTCATCGCCAACACCATCTTGTAAACCTTCCCTTTCACTCTTGCTGCTATCCTTCATTCACAAATTACTCCTGACCTTCATCTGCACGCTCTTCTTCTCCTCTCTTGTGCTCTGTCCATTGCTTTGTATAGTTGACCCCAGGTATTTAAACTCAGCCACCTTCAACACCTCTACTCCTTGCATCTTCACCGTTCCACCTGCCTCCCTCTCATTCACACACATGTACTCTGTCTTGCTTCTACTGACTTTCATTCCTCTTCTCTCCAGTGCATACCTCCACCTCTCTTCCACCTCCTCCCTACTTTCACTACAGATCACAATGTCGTCTGCAAACATAATAGTTCACGGAGACTCCTGCCTGACCTCATCTGTCAACTCGTCCTTCAGCATTGCAAATAAGAAGGGACTCAGTGCTGATCCCTGATGTAATCCCACCCCTACTTTGAACCATCTGTCACTCCTATCACACAGTTTATACCTCTGTATTTACTACAGCTTTGCACATCACCCTTCGTCTTAACCTTGACCTTCCACACATGGGAAAAACCCTACATAGGGACGGGGACAAGACTGCTCCACGGTGCTGCCCTAATTCTGATCAAGCTGTTAGAAATGAAAGAAATCAAAATGTTTTTGCGGGAACAAACAAATGCACGGCGTTTTGTAAAATGCTGCCCTTTTTTCAAAATACTTGACAGGAGTCACACCACTTAGCAGTACTTGAGTCGAACTTTTTTCATACCTTCCTTTTCCTTTCCTCATCCAGCCTCCTTCCTTTCAGTCAGCCTCTGTTTTCCATCATCCTCCAGAATTTGTTGTTTCGGGCAAGAAACTGTGAGCCCTCTGTCTTTCCTGCTCTCTGCTTCTCCTCTCTTGTATCATTTATGTTTTCTTTCCATCATTTCTCTTTTCATCTCGCTTGAGTACCACCGTGTTTTTCTCATCATCGTGCTGTAGGACAGCAGAACATGTCTGCGGTCTGCCATTCCGTAAACCCTTACGTTTGGAGGGCCAAGTACCTTTTTGGCTGCTTCTGGATCCTTGCACACGTGCACAGAGCATTATGATGTGTTAAATATATTTACCAGCTGCCGAACTGTTACTGCCTACTGCTGTGTGTACAAAGAGCTGAAATGAGGCTTTTGAGATTTGAGCCATAACTATTGATGGTTATTTGATTGCCACTATAAGCTCCCGATATTGCTTAAAGGCAGAAGATGGATATGTATTCACAAGATGAGGATTAATACAGTTTCACTTAGACACGCACACAGAAGCATTCTTCATAAATACTGCGGCCTTACACAAAAGCACCACATGATAGGTAAGCGTTCCATTCCAGCAGCAACTTCTGTCTATAACAAATAGCTATTTGCTGGTGGAGAGCTCATATAAATACCAATTAGACGACCCGGTTGTCTTACTGCCAGCTTGGGGATGGCGCCCTGGCTAAGGAAATTGAGCCCTGAGTGGCATTCATCAGCGTCCATTGTCATTCTTTCTTCTGACTCTCTCACTAGAGGTAATTGACTGGAGAATAATGCCAGACGATCAGTCCACCTATGGAGAGATGAGCTGTGGATTGATTAGCTCTATGGTGGTGCGGTGAGCCGCGGAGCAACTGAGATATTGTTATTCTCCGGTATGAAACAGCTCTAATGGAGCCGGACAAGGACTGATGATCAGAGGGGATGGATTGGAATAAGAAAGGGGCTTGAAATATTACAGCGACTCGTTTATTTAAGAGGCACACTTTGCACAATGGAGAGGTTGAACTTCTCAGTGTTGCTCATCATATTTAGAGAGCAGGGAAGCAATAACTGGGGTTATTAGACTGACAGTCTGCCTGGGTGCATTCTTATTGCTGATGGCAGTTTGGCGACACTATAAACCAAATGCTAAAGCCGCACCAGACAGCTTTGCAGACACAGAGCTGGCAGTGGGACCGTGCGAAAACAGTTTGTTGAAGTTTATTATTCGAGCTCTGTGTAGGATTTAAGGGGTATAATTTATGTTTCTGTGTTCCCCTTTTTGGACAGTGATGAGTTACGGCTCTTTAGGCTAGTCGCACTCACTTTACTGGCCGGATTAACGACTTTTGTGCAGTTCAAAGAGGTTGTCGGTCAGTGAGTTTTGTTAGTTGTGTGTGATTCCATGTGTCTGATTGTTTGTCCTCAGCAAGTCTGGACGTGTGAAAGACTAAGTAGACCCCTACTGTAGCAGTCAGGTTCTGCTAAGGAAAATGCCCTAGACGCAACTGATCATCAGCCAGTCAAGTCAAACTTTATTGTCTCGTTTGGAAAAGTGTGATTGCAGCTGTAGGCAGGGAAAATGTAAGGTATAAGACAACATAAAACACAGAACAAAGCAGACAATACAATAATATAATAAATTTAAAAAATGCAAGATCATTCTTGAGGATGATGATCCTGTGTAGGGTGCAGCCCAAGTAAAAAACCAATCTAAAGTTGTCCGTATAGTCCGACTACCTCTATAAAGGCTGATGCTTTGGCAGTTTGCTGCCACAATTGTCTCAGGAGTGCACATCCCAGCAAATTTGCCCCAATATCAGATGCACTAAGAGCTACATCTCAGAGTGCAAGCCTCAGTTAGCATGTTAAATGTTAAAGTTCAAGACAGTACAATTAGAAAAAGGCAGAACACGCATGGATTGTTTGGAAGGGTTGTCAGAAGAAAGCCTCCTCTCTCTAGAAAGAACATGACAACACAGCTTAGGTTTGCAAAGTTGCATGTGAGGAAATCACAAGACTTCTGGAAAAATGTCCTTTAGATATATTTACTTAATTCACAGCACCATGTTTGGCGAAAACCAAATTTCACATCAGCCCAAACACCTCAACCCAGCTATGAAGCATGGTGGTGGAGGGGTAACGATTTGGGCTTTTCTTGCAGCTACAGGATCTGGGCACCTTGCAGTCATCGGGTTAAGCACGGACTCCTTTTTGTTCAAGAGCCAAACGTGAGGCCAGTTGTCTGAGAGCTAAAGCTCGGCCCAGACTGGGTCATGCAACAGGACAATGACCCCAATCACAGCAGCACATCCACAACAGAAGGGCTGAAAAAGAGAAGAATCAAGGTGCTGCAATGACCCAGTCAAAGTCCAGACCTCGTGCTGTGGTGGCACCTCAAGAGAGCTGCCCGCAACCCTCAGTGGACTGAAGCAACAAGCAGAGTGGGCCAAAATTGCACAGATTTCAGACAAGCAACAGATAAGCACTGTAGTTTTCTATTCCTGAACTTACGTTTCCACGGGCATTTCATGCATATTGCAGTTTGGGTCAGCACGCGAGTGCAGCATGAGAGTCTCTTTTTCAGTGCTTCTATTCTCACATGACACACACACACACACACACACACACTGTAAATTGACAGCTCTTGCATCCTGCCAACAGACTTGGTGTATTGCTGGCTTGGTTTTGGACTTGTGTGCGTCCACGCTGGCGCGAAGCCAAGAAGAGCTGAAGATATCTAGCTGGAGCCTTCATGCTGTATTTCAGCAAAGTATTGCCTCGAAAGTGCATATATCTCTCATATGTACTGCAGAGGGCGAGAGAGAGGGGGGGAGAGAGGGAGAGAAAGACAAAAGTCCAAGTGAGATGGCGAATTTTTCTGACGAAAGTGACAGTGACACTGGGCTTATTGCCTAGTCAAACACACACAGTCGCTGCCACACGCAGCCTGACCCAGTAATAGAGGCCAATGAAATCTGCTCATTGGGAGCAGGGGACCCGCCAGTCGACGCGGCAACTGAGCCGAAACAGTCTCATTCTGCCGCTGTCATACGCAGAAAATAGGCTGACTCGAGTCACAGTCGCGTTAGGCCCTGCGCGGCGGCTGCCACTTCTCTGCGCCAGCTGCGCGGCTGCTTTGACATCGCGGATGAGAATTTATGCTTCTGCACCGTGATACCCAAACGGATGTGACATGCAATTTCACCTGGAACGAGCGCAAACTGTGTTTTTATGGAGTTGCGCTTTCGCCGCGGCTTGCTTAAAGTCAAACCCGCGCGGCTCCCGGGGGGGGGGGGGGGGGGGGGGGGGGTCGCGCCC
>VUQH01021168.1:1688-16398 GCA_015106775.1 Etroplus canarensis | reverse complement strand
ACAGTACAACTCCTTCTGACCTTCTCTATACTTCTCCATCAACACTCTCAAAGCAAACATTGCATCTGTTTTTTTTCGGCATGAAGCCATACTGCTGCTTGCTGATGGTCACCTCTCTTCTTAGGTTAGCTTCAACAACCCTTTCCCATATCTTCATGGTATGGCTCATCAACTTGATCCCTCTGTAGTTACTACAGCTCTGCACATCACCCTTATTCTTGAAGATTGGTACCAGTGCATTTCTTCTCCATTCATCCGGCATTCTCTCATTCTCCAAGATTGTATTAAACAAGTCGTGTTATGAATCCGCATATTTAATTTGGCAAAGTTTTTACGCCGGATGTCCTTCCTGATGCAACCCTCACCATTTATCCGGGCTTGGGACCGGCACTAGGAGTACACTGGCTTGTGGGCCCCTGTGGCTGGTTTAAACAGAAAAATGAGTCTTGTTCTATAAATGATGCATAAAGTCTATAGTTTGCCTCTTTCAGTTTTCAGGTATCTATACTTGACTGTATTTTTTGAAAGCATTTTACTTTTCGCTCCTTACATTTTAGCACAAATATCTCCACTCCCAACATTTTCAAAACAAGTTCATTATTTTTAACACATTTGAGGATAGTTTCTGAATATTTTTCATCACTGCATGGTCTTCCCAACATTAAATCAATTTGAGCCCAAATCAAGGGAATGAGAACTCAAAAAACATATTGTTCATGCATCATTTAGAGCAATATACACATTTCTTTTAGGTGGGGAAGCAAAGTCACAATGAAGGCAACAACAAATAAAATTCCTGTTGAAAGTAAAGATATTTGTATTAAAATGTAGGAAGTAAAAGTAATTTTTTTTCAGGAAAACATATACTCAAGATCCCTGAAAACTCTGTTTAAGTACCGTAATAAAGCATTTGTACTTCATTAATTCTGCTTCTGTTTGAAGTCAATTGTACTCAAATTTCTGAACTAGAACACTTGATAAGTTACTAAATTTACTTTATGCAAAATGAGCATTATGGGTCCATGCGGATGGATGAAAGACAGTGAGTAAGGAAGTCAGGGCAGCTATGAAGAGGAGGGAAAGTGGGAAGGTCATTGGTCCAGTTGACATTCTTTTGGAGGTATGAAGATATCTAGGAGAGAGGGCAGTGGACTTTTTAACCATATTAACACAGCTCGGGAGTGCAAGAGGATCCCTGAGAAATGGAGAAGAAGTGCATTGGTACTGATTTTCAAGAACAGGGCAATGTGCAGAGGTGCAACTACAAAGGGATCAAGCTAATGAGTCATACCATGGAGATGGAAAGCTAGGTTAAGAAGAGAGGTGACCATCAGCGAGCAGCAGTATGACGAAAAAAAGAGTACAACAGATGCAATGTTTGCTTTGAGAGTGTTGATGGAGAAGTATAGAGAAGGTCAGAAGGAGTTGCACTTTGTTTTTGTGGATTTAGAGAAAGCATATGATAGGGTGCCAAGAGAGGAATTGTGGCATTGTATAAGGGAGTCAATGGTGGCAGAGAAGTATGTGAAGGTGGTGCAGGACATGTATGAGGACAGTGAGACAGTGGTGAGGTGTGCGGTAGAAGTGACAGATGGGTTCAAGGTGGGGGAGGGTTTACGTCAAGGATTGATCTGAGCCCTTTCTTGTTTTCTGTGGTGATGGGCAGGTTGACAGATGAGGTCAGGCAAGAGTCTCTGTGAACTATGATGTTTGCAGATGACACTGGGATCTGTAGTGAGAGTAGGGTGGAGGTGGAAGAAAGCCTGAAGGGGTGGAGTTATGCACTGGAGAGAAGAGGAATGTGAATGCGAGCGAGGCAGGTAGAGTGATGAAGATGCAAGGAGTTGAGGTGATGAAGATGGATGGGTTTAAATACCTGGGATCAACCATCCAAAGCAACAACACAATACAAAAGAGATGTGAAGAAGAGAGTGCAGGGTGGAGTGGATACTTTATTAATGCCAGAAGGGAAATTGCTCAAGAGTGAGACCTGCTATGATGTCTGTTTTGGAGACAGTAGAACTGACAAAAAGACAAGCGGTGGAGATGGAGCTGGAGGTGGCAGAGTTGAACATGGTGATCATTTCCCTGAGAGTGACCAGGATGGACAGGATTAGAAATAAGCACATCAGAGGGACAGCTCAGGTTGAGTGGTTTGGAGACAAAGTCAGAGAGACAAGGTGTGCAAAGGAGGGGCGGCAGATATACTGACCAAAGATAATGAAGATGGAGATGCCAGGCAGGAGGAAAAGAAGAAGACCACAGAGAAGATTCTTAGGAGGACTTGCAGAGGGCTGGTGTGATAGAAAAGAATCTGCTAAAGGCATCAGCTTAAAGAAGAAGATGAGTCCGTATGGATACTGAAAAATTAAAACTTCTGCAAATAGCAAAGACCCGTATTTGTGTGTGTGTGTGTGTGTGATCATATAGCCTAATCAGTAAGTACTCTTCAAAGTAACTTTTTAACTGACATAGATACATTATTATTATTATTATTATTATTATTATTATTACATTTGAGAGAGAGGAATACACGATCACAGTCTGTGATTATGATCCAGATTTCGCGCGTGCGCAGTAGCTATATTTTCTAGCCTGTTAAGCTACCCCAGCCAGCTGGACAAATGTAAGCTAGCACAGATATAAATTAGACAAAGAAACCCTCCAAAGAGACTGAATGAAAAAGAGTTCAAAGTGACGGACGGTGAAAGGAGCAGGTGTAACACAAAGCTATATACGTTATTCGATATAGGTGGGAGTATGAAATTGACAGGTACGCCGTCACCACGTCTTTTTAAACTTTTTGTCAGCAGCCAGTGTAGAGCTTAGCTTCGGCTAGCCGTGAGTTAGCCGATGTTGTTTTTCCCCACCAGCAGATTGAAGCAAAGCGCGACGGTTTCCATTAGCTTAGTTAGTTAGCATCCTGCCACAGGGATCAGTGAAGGCCTTTTGTTTTACGCCGGCGAATGCGGGCTCTAAACAACACGGTGCCGCATCAACTTTAGGTATCTTTATTTAGTTTGTGTCGTAAATGAGAAGTAAGATAACTGATGCAAGTCTGCGGGGCAGCATGCGAACAGATTTATTGCTAAAATGTTGTGTGCTAGCTGATCAGTAGTCGCTGTATTTGCGGTTTAAGCGCTGAAGAGAAGTTAACATTAATATTGCTAATGAGAAGCTTAGCCACATAACGTATTGAACATAAAATAGCCAAATGTGCTGGGTCTGTTGAGTCCCCTTCAATGGCTGTTATTGTTTAAACTCGCTTTTTGTTAAATGACGACGTACGGTGAAGCGGCGTTGTTGAGGCTCTAGGAATTTGTAATGAGACTTTAGCTCACATTGAGCTGTTGCTTTATTTGCTTTTTGTCGTTCTAACTTAAGGTAGCCACATCCGCTTGCATCTCGAATAGCATACAGGCTAAAGAAAGCTGTGAGGCTCAGTATGAATGCAATGATTTAACTTTCAGCTAATGTAAACCAGCTAGACTGCATAGCATCATCTCTGTTGTGTTCGAGACGAGGTAGCACAACTCCAGCTAATGTGGTAGCCAAACAAAGTTGCAGGTGAATCTTGAGTTTATCTGAGGAACCTATGGGCCAAGCAGTCGCTTACAGACTGGGGTGTACGGTAAAAATGGCTAAATACTAAAACCCTGAACTACCAATCAGGTCTACCAATGTGTTCTCGTAACTGATGCACTCAGTTTTTAATAACGTGGCATTCGTGACTCGTTTGAAGGCTCTCATTTTTCTTGTGCCGTCACTTTATTGACAGCTTTATTTTGATAAATGTGACGGTTTGGGTTTGTCATGAGTACTGTGACTTTGTTTCTGGAGGCTTCCATGACAGAACGACTTTAGTTACTATTGCATAGCTTTATCAGGTCCATGTCCGAGGCCTAATGCATGTTTCTGTCTTTCTAGTGTGTAACATGAAGATGAGGTCATGAAGGATCCTGTGATAACCTAAAAGTCCCACATCTGTGTACAGTTCAACCATTCAAGAGGTGATTATGAAGCTTTGACTTCTTTGCTCATGCTATTTAAGCTAATAGTCTCAGATTTGTATAGAAGTGATTGTGTTGATGCTGTGTGTATGGCTAAGAGTTGGGTGATTTGCTCCATTGGCCTACTGTCCCCTGTTGATATTGAAGATAACTAGTAGAGTATCATGCACTTATCCACCCTACATAATGCATAATTTGTGGCCCAAACAGTGCAGGAGTTTGTTTCATGTCTAGCATAAAGGGACTTTTACATGTTAGCTTTATTGTAATTAACACAAGTGGACAGATATGTGCTGAATAGCTAAAATGGTAAAAAGTCACAATGTTTGTCTTTTTTTTAATTGTCTACCTATAGCTCTATTGTAAATTGATTAGTACTTGTATAGCACTTTTCTACTCTGAGCACTTAAAGCACTTTGTAGTAAAAGTCATTCAATCACACGCACATTCATACAGCGCTTTATTCTATGTCTTTAAGCGCATTTATTAATCACGTACACATTCACACTCCGATTGATGCATCGGGAGCAATTTATGGTTCAGTGGCTTGCCAAAGGACACTTATGCATGTAGGCTAGAGAAGCCAGGGATTGAACCACCAACCTCCCTGTTGGAAGACAACCCACTCTACCTACTGAGCCTCAGCTGCCCACTGTGTAAAATGGCTAAACTGTCCTTCGCTCTTCACCGTGCACCTTCCAGTGCACAGCAGATTTTTCACTGACAAAAATTCCAGATGGAAAAAAGTTAAGGAGACAAGATAAAAAGCGTCTGCACACACTGTCACGTTATGCTCTTATTTAAAAATCAATCCAACACTCAGCAATGTCCTCTTGTTTTCTGTTATTTGAAAACCATGGATCAGTAAGGCCACTCCACAATCACACACATTAACTTCAAAGGATGCAGAAGTTTGGACGTGCGCGCAGGCATGTGCACACAGCTCATGCTCAGACATGTCAATGATTCAGGTGTCAGTTATGTGTGGCGATGTGACTTGAAACTCTATTGAGGCGGATTCCGTTTCTCATTATTATGAGATTAATAATAATCTTCATTTAACGGCTCAGTGAAGGAATTGGCCAAAAATCACCTTGATTGATAAACTATTGCCATCACTTTGATTATAGCTCATCATTGACATCATCGCCCATTGGTACAAACCTAGTGTGGATTCAGTTTAATAACTTGCAGCCTCTACTTCAGCCAGGTCTGCTTGAATCTGTCCAAAGAAGAGCTACAGGGCATTTACCTGGTAATGATAAATTTGATTACTGAAGAGACTAAAGCTTCCCACACTTGCCTGTCATCACCTGAGAGATGCTACGATTGAAACATTCAAGATTTTAACAGTATCCGTACATCCAACCTTTAATGAGGTTGGGTGTTCTCTGCCATTGAAAAACATACTAGGGTAATGCTGCTTGTGCCACCCCCAGGCCTTTTTGCAAGGGAGAGTCTTAATCTCAGAAGTTCATTTCCTGGTTAAATAAATATTATAGGTGCATCAGATATGCCTTTTATAGGATATATTGCCAACTAATTATTGGAAATTGATAGAAATGAGCCAGTTTCAGTGTAGCACATGGCAGGACAGTGGCAGAAATGGACAATACCAGAGAAGATAGCTGGTAGAAGAACAATAGTTTTAACAGCAACATCCTTTTTCTGCCTTTAGATCTTCATGCTCTTGAGATATTTTTCTTTTTTGTGATTTTTACAGAAAGCAGTGTGTTTATGTAGTGTATGGTAAATTTTTTATAACATTTGCTAGTTGTCTAAACCTTTTCAACATTCAGGACCTGTCTCATCCCTTTTAGTATTTTCTCTGGGAAAGCTTGATAAGGGGGAATCACAGAGCTTTAGAGACTTTTGAACTTCAATTTGCAACAAAGTATGAGCTTGAATGCCCTTATAATTTTAAAAAACAATATGATTCAACTTTAGTAAATTTGTACCTGTGTGAAAATGACCTATTCGGTGTAAGTTTTGGTATACTGGTATCATGAAAATAGTGCTAGTTAAGTGAAATAAAAGTGGTATTTTTTAAAAAAAAAAAGTCTTTTATTACAATACCATGCAGCATTTGCTTTTATCTACAATATTTGCAGAGGTATGTATTTGAGACCTGAAGATGGTGCCTGAACATTAGACATACAGTTCAGATAAGCTTTAAATCCTTCAGTTCAAGCTGTACTAAATATGATTAAAACAGTCAACGCTGTTTTGAACTTTTTTTTGTCACCATCGCTGCTGAAATCTTAGTGTTGACTAATTTATTACATTTATTTGCCTGTTTTCATTGGAATTGTAATCATTGTAATCACGTTTTAATACATTAGGTTGAAAATAGTTTTACTTAGGCTTTTGGAATATGCATTTAAAAACCCTCATAATTAAGGAAGTTTGAGGTACTTGTTTTATTACATAAAGAAAAACACAGCAAATGCAGGTTACACTACACCAGGATAGTTGCATTTTCATTTTGATTACTCCAGTCTAATTATATAAGTGATTGGAAAGTTTTGTGTTTGGTGTCACTAAAGCACAAAACCTCAGACTACAGATTGATTCATATTAATTTGGTTCAGATTGCTAGGCTCCATTTGAACCATTTGCAAAAAGGCTGAACTTCATGCTGTTAATTTTTTTTTTAAAAATACATTTTTTTTCCATATTAGTGCTTTAAGGACGTGAGTGAGTGGTACCACAGACCCAGTGATGTCACGGGTTCCCACCCCTCCTCCTCCTGGGGAGATGTCAAGTGGACCTGTGGCAGAGAGCTGGTGTTACACACAGGTATGGACACAAGTGAACTTTATATTTCTTTGTGCACATGTTTATGGCAATCTTAAAGATAAATGTAATTTCTAGCGGAAGTGGCAAGTATGCTTAAATATATTACAGGTCACAGAATTGTGAGGGCAGCAAAACAAAATATTGTCAATAAAAGAAAAGTCAAAGTTGCATTTTACCCATCATTCTGTAAGTAACAATAGAAATGATTAACAAACAGTACATGCATACAAATCTATGCACATACTGTGATTATGAACATTTCATTCACAAATCTGGGATTCATCAATATTTTCATGCCTGGATTTGTTTGTATGCTATGAACAAAATTCAGAATAAACCAATGATGGAGAATGAATATCTTATTTTGAATTCAAACATCATGGGCTCCTTATCCTCCACCTGCATTAGGCTGTTATTTTAGCCACCAGCCTTGCTTTTTATGTTTGTTTTTTTCTTTTTTTTAAACTGTCATCGCTAACTTACATATGGTGGTAATAACAAAATTGGTCAAATCAAGTGTTTCATAAATCAGATGGTAAATGTGTACTTAATTATTCGTTGAGAGTAAGAACATTTCTTCATTCATTTTTATGCTGTACATGGCTGCACAGGGCATAGTGAAAAGACTTGGTTACCTTACTGAGAAGTAGGTGTGCAGCCTGTCTTCTACAACTTGTCTAATTAGCTTCTACTTCTTGTTTCCATATTTTCTGCAATATTAAGTTAACTCACTTTTAAAAATGCAAAAAATATAATTTTTAGTAAGTACATTTTGATCTGATAAGACTATAATTGACTATGTGACTACTTCATAACAAAAGTTAACTTGTCTTGCTTAGAATGCAAAAGTGCTGTAGTAGGGAATACTTATTTTGCATATGTGGTAACTTAATAAAACTTTTTTTGGGTATATCTCAAATGACGCATCATTAGTAATAATGCAAATATTTAAATATTGTAGTATTTTCATAAGCACTTCGTGGACTCAAATCACCAACATGTTATCTCATTGTTTAAAAAAAAATCAAGTATTCTTGATTGCCACTTTAAATATAGCTTGTTTTAGTGTTGGTTTAAAATCCCAAATTTTATTTTTCTCAATATGTTGTTAATTTTCATAGAGCAGACTGCTTGATGTGTAATGTTGGGGAAAAACACTAAATGACTGTAATGATGTTCATATTCTACACAGTAAGCCTTGCATGCACAACATTAATATTGTAAAAATGAAGCAGCTTAACGGAATTCAGTACATAAGTTTATAAATATCTGATTTTCCTGTTTAGTAATTTAGTGTGGGAATATGTTAAGTTTCAACGTCAGCTCTTGTACAAGAGAAACAGTATGGCAGATGGGGAAACTTACGATGCTGAGTAATTTTAATTATGTGGTTTGTAGGAATGCCACTAGAACTGATGCTCAATACCTTTTGATCCTAAAAATTCTGAAAATGCAACAGTACTTGGTGAATGTACCAAGGTTGCAGTTCTAACAGAACATAGCTAAAAGTCTATTCTTGCATGCTTAAGAAGAGGGATGCCCACAAACACAGCTAAAATCCAGTGGAAGATGATGACTAGTGCAGCTGCCACAATAGCTCCACCCAGCTCATTAATAAGAAAGGCAGTCAGGGGTCAGGTATCAATGTACTTCGTTTGTGGCAGGTGACCAAGGTGAAAATTGGTTCACAAAAGGCAATATGCAAACAATGCTAGCCTGTTTTTCAAACTAAAGGAGGGAAATGCTACTTGACTACTTTTTTACCTCTTTAGCAAAGCACCTAAAAAAGAACTTAAGGTTTTCATGTTAACAACATCCAAAGTATTATCCTTCTTATGTTATTCCGAAACACACGTTACTGTTGTGAAATCTGCTATGTTTCATAGGTTAAAATGTTTACAGTACCTAATGTTGGCAAATTCTTTCACTGTCGTAATGTAACTAACGTTGTGCCCTGTAGTAGCTACACTGATATGTTGGTGCTCCTTTCAAAAACCTTGAACTGGTAAAGGAAAAATGCAAAAATCTGTGAAAAATGATGGCATTCATAGGGGTCATTGTGGCAGCTATGCAAAAATGTTGCACTACTAGCACATAAATCACTAAAGGAGGTTCTGTTTTAAGTATAGTTTTAAGTTTTTAAATTGTAATATGTAATTTGGTATCAAATTATGTAATTCTACTAATATTGGTACTGACCACTAAATTTTTGGAATCTTGACATCCTGAGTGGTTTGTGCTTTTCCTATATACAGTGTGACAAACTAAATTTTTATAACTGTGTTTTAAAGTTTAAAAAGCCTTGGTCTCATGGTTCTGCCCATTTTCTCTCCTTGTTCAAGGTCAAAGTTGTGAAGTTTTCCTACATGTGGACCATAAACAACTTTAGTTTTTGCAGAGAAGAAATGGGAGAAGTGTTGAAGAGCTCAACGTTCTCTTCTGGCCCTAATGACAAAATGAAGTGGTTAGTACTCAAGTTAAACTTCTAACTGCTGTTGATTTATTTTCAGGGTTTCTATGGCTAATAGCTTTTACAGTTTAGGAGATTCAAACTCTAAGCATGGTTTGGCTTTTTAATGCTAATATCCAAGACTGTCATTCAGTCTGCAGAATTTCCTAAACATGCATGCATGTTGTGGACAAGTATGTATATTTTGTTTTAGTGTGAAAACTCTGCACATAAGTGATAATTGCACACAGCCAATCAAAGCAAGAAAATTGCCCTTAATCGCGTATGATAGCATTGTTTTGATAGAAGTGATGAAAGCAGTACTATCTTCTCAAGTTTGAGGTAACTGATGTAAAGTGTTATCTGTTTGCTTGACAGGTGTCTGCGAGTCAATCCAAAGGGACTTGATGATGAAAGCAAAGATTATCTATCACTGTATTTACTTCTTGTTAGCTGTCCAAAAAGTGAAGTCAGAGCAAAGTTCAAGTTTTCTTTGTTGAATGCTAAAAGAGAGGAGACAAAAGCAATGGGTGAGTGCAAGCAATCAGAACCTGCATCATATGTAATTATTCTTGATATTTCTAGGTTCCTTTTTTATTGCCACCTTGAAAAAAAAAACAAAAACTATATAAACAAGTCTTAACATTAATTCACTCCTGGTTACAGAAAGCCAAAGAGCATATAGATTTGTCCAAGGCAAAGACTGGGGCTTCAAAAAATTTATAAGAAGAGATTTTCTCCTTGATGAAGCCAATGGCCTTTTACCAGATGACAAGCTCACCCTTTTTTGCGAGGTAATCTACTGTTTCCTTTTTATTCTTGAAATTATAGTGTTGCAGTTTATTTATTGAGGCTTTATTTTTAACAGAATTATAAATGATGCATAGTCATAATTTCTGGAGTATGGAATCAAACTTCAGTTGGTTGGCAAATTTAAACATGATGAAATTTGCTCTTGTTATTCTTTCCACTGACATTTGGCTAATTCAATGTGCCTTAGAAAAGCCCTGTTATCCTCTATTATTTTGCACCAGTAGTATGTTAATAGGATGATGTACGTGGCTTATAAATTGTTCATTTGTTGTGTTAAATCTTTAATGAAGGCACCAAAATTAGATCAGTTATATGAAAGCATTTATGCACATAATGCAACCTTTTAATGGACTAAGGCGCTTAATAATTGTCATAATCGATTTACACCTGAGTATATACGCAGTAGTGCAGCATATTGTTAGGTTTGACTTCAAATGACATTGAACTGTTGGTAAAAGAAATACTTTTCGCATTAGGCATCATTCATGGTAAATCTTGTTTTTGAAATAATTGAATGAGCGTCTTCTCAAATATTTGTTCAAGGGACAAGTTAAGTGACGTGTCAGTGAACTCTCCTGTACATACAACTGAGTGGCAGCCAGTGGTTCCACCAAGATTGTACAGTTTCAGGGGAATTGCCACTTTGATTAATGAATTACATTCAAATTAAAGACACAAATGCCTCTCATCAATTAGGTGTGTCAGCAGAGTTAATTAATTTTGGTTTGAACTAGTTGTGTGTTCATAAGCAAGAGTCCATTCTAAGTGTAAGTTCTCTAGTCTGGAAGATTTGCTGTAAAAGAAACAAATTACATAAACTAAATTGTTCTCTAATGCAGTGTCACATATTTGGTACTGGATTTGTTGGTATGTTCTGGCTTGATATGTCAGCTTTAATTTGTTTTTTTTCTACAATGTATTCCCAGGTAAGTGTTGTACAGGATTCTGTTAACATTTCGGGCCAGTCAAACATGAACATGCTGAAGGTACCTGAGTGTCAGCTGTCTGATGACTTGGGGAACCTGTGGGAGTGTTCACGCTTCACAGACTGCAGCCTCTATGTTGGAGGCCAGGAGTTCAAAGCCCACAAATCCATCCTTGCAGGTAAGACCTCCCTGGCCCCCACAACTGAAGTTTGTAACAATTCAGAGAAAAGCGCTCTAAATAGCCTTAGAAAGACACATCTGTGCCTCTTATTAATAGCTTAAGTGGAAAGCTATAAGTACCTTGAAAGGCTACGAATAGTTCTGGTTCACAGCTTGATTTGTAGTGGCCTACGTCTGCAGTGGGTGCTAATCCACTCCACTATCCCTGTTTGGCCCTGCTTGACACAGATAACTGTAGGATTCATAAGATTGAGAGACTGGCTCTGCTCTTGAGCTCATCATTAGACATGGTAGAAGCCTCAGTTTTCAAGAGGGAAACACTGACAAAGTGGCAGCAATATAAATGTTGCAGCATTTTTTTTTTTTTGTAATAGTTTAGAACAGATGTTTTTGGCACTTTCTGTAGAAAATATCTGTCTCATAACCTGGTATTAATTGTAATGCCTCCATCACAAAAGAAAAGGGGAAGACCACAGAGATGATTCATGGATGTAGTGAAGGACATACAGAGGGTTGGTGTGAGGGAAGAGGATGCAAGTGATAGGGTTAGCTGGAGGCAGATGATCTGCTTTGGCAACCCCTAATGGGAGCAGCTGAAAAAGAAGTAGCGGAGGCATTATGTTTTTGCATTGTCCATCCGTCACAAATCTTGTTACCGCTTCAGGAGCTGACTTGTTTGCTGGATCTTTACCAAACTTTTGTGGTTAATACCAATGATGGGTTGAAGATGTATCATTTGAGGCTGTGGGGTCAAAGGTCAAGTTCACTCAGTCATTAATGAGATTCATGTTACTACCGTAAGAACTCAGGCAATTTTTTTTTTTTATGCAAAATTGCTGTGTCAAGTAGAAGAACTGATAACATTTTTGAGGTCATGGGATTGTCAGTGAAAATATAGGTGCCACCAAAGGAGCTGACTGGGTTGCTAATATTTCTATTGTTAATCACTAGAATGGGTGGAAGTCGGGCTGTGCGATATGACAAGAGATATTGGATGATGAAATAAAAACATCTTTCATTTTTGTTCTGCTCTGTCATTTATTTCATGGTGTTGCAAAATACACTTTTTGCTGGCAATGCTCTTAACCATTAATTGACTAGTCAGTTAAACGTTGTCTGTTTGAAACCGTTAATTGCATTCTTGGGTAATGAAGTCATGTTTTAAATGTCATCACCAAAATGTGTGGCACTTTGCACTGTATGTAACAGTGCACACACACACAGATTAGTTTGCCAAGTGTTGCTATCTTTAGCAGTGCTAGCCGCAGAATTCTTTTCTTACAGTCTAGCTCCACGTACACGTGCAAAATGTGGTTACGCATTGGTTCGGTTGCATGTTTTAGACAGTTTACTCTAACACAGCCAGAAAAGGTTTTATATTGTGATTGATATCATTATCGTAATATGAAAGATTGATCATGTTGCCCAGCTCTTGGTAGAAGAAATGAGAACATTTGAGAGATCACGAGGTTGAAGGTCAAGGTCACAGGGGATCGTCAATGAAAATGTCATTACCACTGTAGGTACCGACTGGACTCCTGGATCTGTGTCAGTGCTTGCATGGTTAACCGCCTTCATGGGTGGAAGAATGTTGGAGGATCCGTGCATCTGTCTAAATTTACCACTACAGGAGCTGACTTGTTTGCTGGATCTTTTCCAAACTCTGTGTAGTTTATACCTGATAAGTAGAACATCTGATCATTTTTACAAGCTGGTGAGGCCAAAGGTCAGTTCCACACAGGGTCAGATTTGAGGCAGCGGTATAAATCTAATTTTCATTTAATTTATGTACTGTTTCATTATGTGATGTTGGTATGCCCTCATATATAGTAACATTTAAATTAGATAACATGTTAATAATGATGCTAGGAAATTTGTAAATGCTGTAATCTATTTTTTAATTTAATTTTTGACAGCGAGGTCACCAGTCTTTAATGCTATGTTTGAACATGAAATGGAGGAGAGTAAAAAGGTAAGAATAAAATCTTGCCTTGTGTTCTGCAGTTCATTCCAGTGCTTCATTGCAGTTTTTTTTTTACCAGTTTTCCATGTGCTGAAGAAATCACTTGTCTGTTTTTGCAGAACCGTGTTGACATCAGTGATGTGGATCCTGATGTCTTTAAGGAAATGATGGGTTTCATCTATACAGGGAAGGCACCAAATTTGGAGAAGATGGCAGACAATTTGCTGGCAGCTGCAGATAAAGTAAGTGCCTATTGAGGTGACACTTTTAGTAATACTTGATCAAACATCTACCTCTAGTTTCTTTTGTAACACCAAAAGATTGTTATGGTATTACAGTGTGGTGTTATGTCTGGTTAGTAACAGCATTGGTAAGTTAAACGGCAAAACGGTAAAGCTGAAATCGTAATTAGAGACAGTATTGTTATGGATAGTAATGTACCTTGCGTGAGTGTTCAAAGCCTCCAGCTGCTCAGCTAGTGGAACAAGCACCGCTCTATGCAAGTCAGTGAGGCTTAAGGGCTAATGTGGTCTGTTGTGTAATTATGCAGCTGTTACTCTGTATCTATTGTAACATGATTTCAGTATTGATGGTCTTTTTATTTCTGTCTTCTGAACATTTTTAACATGCTTATGTACTTACAAAACAGTACATGTAGATAGTATAGCTCTTCAAACTGTTAATGGCTGATTTTATTAGAAGTTATTGATAATATACACTCACTGTCCACTTGATTAATTACACCTTGCTTGTACTGGATTGGACCCCCTTTCGCCTTCAGAACTGCCTTAGTTCTTCATTCAGCAAGGTGCTGGAAACATTCTTCAGAGATATTACTCCATATTGTTGTGATGCCATCAGAGTTGCTGCGGCTTTGTTGGTTGCATCCTCAGATATCAATCCATGATGCAAATCTTCTGTTCCACTACATCCCAAAGGTGCTCTCTTGGATTGATATGAGGATGCCATTTGACTACAGTGAACTCAGTATCATCAGAATAGTTTATTAATCCCAGGGGGGAAAATGCACGAGATAATTTGAGCTTTGTGACATGGTGTGTTATGCTGCTGGAAGTAGCTATCAGAAGATGGGTGCGCTGTGGTCCTAAAGGGAGAGGCATGGTCAGCAGCAATACTCAGGTGGGCTGTGATGAACAAATGATGCTCAGTTGGTACTAAGGGGCCCACAGTATTCCAAGAAATATCCCCCACACCATTATACCACGAGCCTCAACTGTTGATACAAGGCAGGATGGATCCGTGCTTTCCTGTTATTTACATCAAATTCTGACCCTAACATCCAAGTGCTGCAACAGAATTTAAGATCCATCAGACCATCAATGTTTTTCAGTTCTTCTGTTTTTCAATTTTGGTGAACTTTTTTGAATTGTAGCCTCAATTTCCTGTTTTTAGCTGACAGCGGTGGCACCCAGTGTGGTCTTCTGTTGTTGTAGCCGTTGTCTGTTCTCCTCTGACCTCTGGTATCAACAAGGATTTTTGCCCTGAGAATTGCCACTCATTGAAAATTTTTTTTTTTTTTTTTTTTTTTGGGGGGTTTTTTTGTTATTCT
>VUQH01021159.1:8219-18356 GCA_015106775.1 Etroplus canarensis | reverse complement strand
AGCTTTAGGCAATCCTTGCCAAAGTGGTTTAAAATATCTTGATGTATACTCAATCATCCAGGCAAGTAATACTTCAAAAATTGATTCTGTTATTCTGGACACAAAGTTTTCCGTAGGAGAAACGTTTTGAAGTATTACTTGCCTGGATGATTGAGCATACATCAAGATATTTTAAACCACTTTGGCAAGGATTGCCTAAAGCTTGTGTCAGTATGAACAAACAGCACGTAAGATGGCTGATTAACCACCTTTCGCCATCTTGCAATGCTGTGATTGCAGCCATTACCCAGCTCTCTGAATGATACTCGTGGCCTTTGATCCCTTGATCTTTGGCGCCTTGATCTGTGTTGGTTGATCTATGGTCATGAGAATTTACATTTATAAGGCTAAAGAGTCCTGCAGTCAGTTGAGACTGAAGAAGTCACTTGGATGAGTGACGAAACGTTTCTCCTACGGAAATCAATTTTTGAAGTATTACTTGCCTGGATGATTGAGCATACATCAAGATATAGAAGTTAATTTAACTTTGACAATGCACAGAATTTCTGACATTTTTACCCAAGTTTATTCCTTTGAAGTGCTCCTGGTCAGAGATACCAGACTTTAATGCAACGTATGTTCTTAGACGAGGTTCTTTTGGTTCATTTATGTCTGCTACAGGAAAGGCCTGCAGGTATTCCTAAATTTGTAACAGGCTTTCAGCGTCATCTCCTTCTTTTCTACACTAGGCAAGCCAAGTTTTACTCAGGAGCTGACCTTGAAAAGCTGAATCAGATCCTGTTCACTTGTAGAGAAACTAGCAACTACTGCAGCAGTGCAGCTAAGGCTTTATATCTGAGTTAATGGTTTTGGTTTTTAAGATGTTTACAAAGACGATCCTCTCTGTAAGAAAGAAATTATTATGTTGTTGGATTTAAGGTTTACATGAGCTTTATGTGGCCTTAGACTATGATATATGTCTTTCTTTATTTTCTCTTCATCCTCCACCCATCCATCCAGACATCCTCCTTCACTGTTCCAGTAATGTGTAACTATATATACTATTCTTCATTCTTGCTTTGTGTTTGTGTGTGTGTGTCTGTCTGTGGGCTTCTGTTCCTGGAAGAAACTCTGTCACCCCTGGTCATTATAATTTAACGACCACACACACACACACACACACACCACCTGCTCTGTAATGAGTAATGACCACGACTGCTCATAGATGTGAGAAAGTTTATAGTCATGCATTAACCCTTGTTATGAATGCAGAATGCTTCCAGATTAAAGCAGGATCCCGAACTGTTGGATATATATTCTTTTTGGAAGAACTTAATTGGAAATATAGCAGGCTCATCAAGTAAAACATGCTGAATTCATGCACAGCCACTTCAAAATAACCAAAAGAAGGCTGTCCCCAAAATGTACTTCACCAATTACTGATGACTAATTAGTTGGGAAATATTCAGCAATAGCACATTTCAAACATCATAGTTATGTAGATACCCAGTGTTGTGTTAGTTTGAGGGTGGCCATAAACTAAAAGCTTCTGAGCATATTTGATTTAACTGTGTGATGTGTCATACATTCGACAGAAAGACTGACAAAATCCTAAAGCTCATGAGTGCTGTTTCACACAGTTCTTGCACTTTAAAATAATCAGGTGATGTCAGTGGTAATTCCCATTTCAAGTGAGTGTAGCATAAAGTCATGTGCGCTCATGTCCTTTCTGTTAAATATCAAAAAAGCCTTCTATTGTGCTTTTCTAACAGAACCAACCTTACACTATTATAGATAGAAAATATCTGCCGGTGTTTGTGTACATTTTAAATTATAGATCAAAAACTTGTAAGTTGATATTTGACTATGACCCCATTGCTGGGAAAGTATTTTCTGAAATGCAATAAAAACACAAATCTGTGTTGTGTTAATTCTCATGAACCTTCCTTTAACTGACAACAGCACAAAAAAAAGATTTTTAGTACTATTACCAACCAAGTTCACTGTAATTTATAAATATACACAAAATTTAGAATTTGATGCAACACATTCAACAAAAGTTGGGTCAGAGTTAAAATAAAACTGAAATATACACAGAATATTCCAGTAGCACTAATTTGGAAGACTCCCTATTAAGCAGGCTAATTTGGAGCAGCTGATGTATCATGACTGGGTATAAACATAGCATCCATCAATGTCTTAGGCTTCAAAAGCAATGATGGATTGTGGCTCACCCATTTGTGCCAAGTTTTGTGTGAGAATTGTTATTCAATTCAAAAGGAACATTTCTCAATTCAAGACTGCAGAGAGTTTCAGTCTTTCAACATCTTCAGTGTACAACATTGTGAAAAATTTAGGCGAAATCTCAGTGTATAATGCTCAAAGTCAGAACCCACTGGTGAATGCACATGATCTTTGAGTCAGTTGACACTGCCAAAGAAACCGTCATGCTACTGTGAACGATATAGCCACCTGTGCTCATTGTACTTTGAAACTTTGGAAGCATTGTCACCTAATACAGTTACTGCATCCAGAAATATAACTTGAAACTGTATTATGCAAGGAGGAAGCCATACATTAACTATATGCAGAAAAATCCTCTGGGCTTGAGCTCATCTCGGATGGATTAAAAGACTGCAGAACTGTATGCTGTGGTGAGATGGGTCCACATTTCAGCTTGTTTTGGGGAAAAACTAACACACATGAAAAAAAAAAAAAAGTTCTGAGTTCTCATTTCACTATGTTCTGCGTCAGCTGTATATGTGGATGAAGTGACAATAAAGCTTCTTGAACTTGAACTTGAGTTCTCCCTCCCAAAGTGATGCTGTAAGTGGTGCTATAACCAGCATTTGTGATGGTATGGGAGTACATCAGTGCCCGCAACATAGGTGAGCTGCATGTATGTGAAGGTACACCTGACTCTGAGCCTTATATTAGGATTTTGGAGAGAGCTATGCTGCAATCAAGGTGACGTCTCTTCAAGAGACATCTATGCTTATTTCAGCAGGACAATGCCAGACCACATTCTGCACAGATAACAACACTGTGGCTTCACAAACAGTAAGTGTGTATACTTGACCGGCCTGCTACCAGTCCAGATCCATCCTCACTTGAAAATGTATGTAACATCATGAAGAGGAGAATTACACAATGGATCATGGACTGTTGAGCAGCTGAAGTGTTATATTAAGCCAGAGTGGACAAGATTTCCAATTGTAAAACTGCAACAATCAGTATTCTTAATTCCAAAATGATTGAAAAAGTGTTATTTAAAGGAATGGTGGTGTATCACAATGGTAAACATACCTTTGTCCCAAATTTTGTTGAGTGTCTTGCAGCCATCAAATTCTAAATGCGTGTATATTTACGAACACTCAAGCTAGTCAGTAACACTATTGAAAATCTTTTCTCTGTTGTTCTGGCTGTTAAATAAGGTTCAAGTGAATTAACATATCATGGATTTTTGTTTTTTATTGTGTTTTGGAAACTATCCCAACTTTTCAAGAAATGGGATTTGTAAGCTTGCCATTCTTCTTACACGATGATAAAACAAATACTAGGAGCTAGCGCAATTGACTAGTCGTCAGTAGGTTTCGACAGGTCAAACATTTGTGAGATGGGTTGTGAAGATCTTTGTGGAGGACCTCATTTAAACTGTCTAATATTTTGCAGCTGGATGCATAAGGCTACCAAGTCTACCAGGGCAAGTGACTTTGGTAAGGTCCAGACTTGAGTAAAAACCTAGCCAAACCTCTAATCAAGACTTCCCTCTGATCTCTTGGACAAATCTGGTGTAAATCATCCTAGTAATCCCTTTTGTGTATCCCCAGCCTGACTCCTGTTCATCTTCTGTATTCATCTCATCTGTTTGTGATTTTACTTTAACCATAAAACAGACACTTGCTTTCAAATGAGCTGTTCTATTTTAAAGTGTATTTGTGTGCAGATACAGACAACCCTGAATGAAACCTTGGCATCACCCTTCAGCTCTGCTCCTCCCAGACTCTTGTTATGAGAAATGTCATTTAGTCATTTGACTGTAAAACCCTCCTATATTGAGACAATGTCATAAGTTAAAGTGCCCTGTGAATCATATCCACATGATTAATGAGGCTTTTTGGGTAATTTGTAGAATAGCTAGTCAGCATTCTTAAAATCCTGAGAAATGGCAAAGATTTGCTAATAACTCTAACTTCTTTTCCCTCTACATCATCTGAGGAATGTTGAGGGTAAGCAGGGTAGTATTGGTGTCATGGGAATTCAGCTCGCCACTGTGAAAACGAATTAGTAAGGGCCAAAGCCCACAAGAGCTGGGTTTCTTCTCATTAGTTATCTGCTTTTCTTTCTAATTTCCAATCCCAGTTCACTCCCTTTGGTCCTCTTTCACTCTGTTGTTTAGGGTGTCCTGTTTCTTTTGAGGTAGTGGTTATTTACCCAACTAACCGTCTGTTGGGGAATTGGGACAGAGCTGATGTCTTCATTTTGTCCAGTTTCCTGCTTCTGTTCTTGTTTTTTTTTTTACTCCCTTTACTTTAGTTTTGTTGTATTTGTCTGACAGTTTAGCCATTCAGTTAACAATCACTGGAAGCAACTGAACAATAAAAGACATTTTGACCAAGGTCCTTCTAGAAGCAAGTCTTGCCACTGAGCAGCCTACTTGGCAACACCTCCAGGCATGTTGACAAAACCAAGCTCCTGTCTAGATGAATGGAAAGAGAGACATAACCAAAAACCACATCTAGAATAACCAGTCAAATTTGATAAACACTGCCTCAAAAGTTTGTTAACGTTCCAAAATAACTTTTTTTCCCCAAGCAGGTCATACTTTTACTGCACGTATGCAAAGTTCCACGACATTATAATTTCACCACAGAGTGCCAATACCATCAGTGTCATTCCAAGAGGATACTGAAAAAATGTCATGCTAATTCAGTTTACAGATAGATAAGTAGATATGTTTGCTGCTACACAGTTGAAATGTCAGTGAACCCCAACTGTACATGTGTCAGAGTAACAACACAATTGCATCATACTGTATGTTTTCCTATCTACCTTTTCAATGGTTCTTTGGGGGGCATGCAGTGGGACAACCACCATTTTTGGCATAACAGAATTATTTCTTTTCATGATTCTTTGAATACATGTCTCTTTCTATTGATGCATTATATGAACAAAAGTATCAGGCCACCCATACATTACAGCTACATCATATTCTTCAGCAATGATATGGAGTTGGACATCTCTCTGCAGTTATAACAGCTTGCACTCTTCTGAGAAGGCTTTCTAAAAGATTTTAAAGTGTATCTGTGGGATTTCTTTCCCATTCATCCAGAAGAACATTTGTGAAATCAGACACTGATGTTGGATGGGAGGGCCTGGCTCATAATCGCCATTGTAGTTCATTCCAAAGGTGTTTGACGGGGTTGAGGTCAGAGCTCGGAGTGGGCCAGCTTCCACTTTGCAATAATACCACTAACAGTTGATTGCGGAATATCTAGGTTAGTGGAATATTGAGGTCAGTGCACTCTTTGAAATGGCCCTTTTTTCGTAAAGGCAGACTACATGGTTAGGAGCTTCATTTGACACACCTGCGGCAATGGGACTCAGTGAAACACTTGAATTCATATGCATACACATATGAGTCACACTATGGCCTGTTTGAGTTAGACTGGCATTGAACATGTACAACTCACAAGAAAAGGAGGGCGTACTGACACTTTACTCTTACAACAAGAGCTCTTTGATTTACACTCTTGAAATTTTGGCTCCTGAAAGTCTAAATGAACAAATGGACACAACCCCTTTTTAAAGAATCCTTGTATTCTCGTGTCTGAGATTATCTGGTCCTCTGTATACACCTTTTGTTGATCTGTCTCGTTTGTGGTTTTGTATATGTTTGAGCTGTGGATTCATGCACTTATTGCATTGTAGAACAAACTCAGTGGCCCCTCAAGACCTGCCAGCTCAAGACCCTGCCCTGGACCCATATGTGGAGGGGGACCAGAGGCCAGAAAGACGTCACCCCCTGAGCATTGCTGAGGTGCCCTTGAGCAAGGCACCAAACCCCCACATTGCTCCCTGGCGCCCGAAATGGCAGCCTTGCTTTCCAACGTCCCTCACTGCATGTTGCATGTAATCATTCGTGTGTATACTGTTTGTGTATTGAACCTGGGAGTGTCGGCAATTTGAATTTCCCCAACTGGGAATAAAGTGGTTTGTTTATTTGTTTTTTTAGTGTTGTTTTAATACTTGATGGTTGAATGACCTGATAGATATAGTGGTAAATTTCCTAATAAAGGCCTCTCTTTAGACTCTACATAACTTGTATTATAGCTATAAAAACTTTCATGTATAGTTCTTACAAAGTATTGCATGATACACATGGTGATATATCTTTGTATATTATTAATTTTGAGATTTTCTAATTAATTGTATCAATGCCTTGTAGTTGGATAATGCCTGTTGTTTATGTTCTTTTTTGTCATTATTATTTTATATTTTTTATTATTTTTTAAAGATGTTTTTTGTTTTATTGTGAACTTTTAAATCATTTTAGATGTATTTTATATTCTTTTTTATTTTCAACTAGGTGCTACCAAATTCCCTGACTATAATTAGGATATAATGCATAATCCATGTATGTCAGAATGTTTATATATCAGTTGTACAGTATGATCAAAAGAAAGTACCTTCAGCTGATCCTTTGTATTTCACTGCAGCAGATGAATTTGCATCAGTAATGTGGCACATTTTATTTCAGATGTTCTTCCTGACATAACCCTCTGTCATAAATCAGCGTGTGAGTGAAAAGTGAGGACCCAAATGATGGAATCCAGGAGACAAACAAGTAAACTTAAAGTGGGCTTTATTTTCCCAAAAGATCCTCAAGATAAACAAAGTCCATAAACTTAAACTCCAGGCACAAAAAACAACAAGAAGTAAGAATGCACACAGGCAGGGCTCTAACATTAGTGAAACGACACAGAACTGAGGAGAAGCAGAGTATAAATGGAGAAAGACTAATGAGCAAACAAGAAACAGGAGAGAGAGGGGCACAGGTGGCAACGATCAAGGGCAGGAAGTAAAATTTAACATAGTACACAAGACAAGACTGGCTACAAAGTAAAACAGGAAACAAAAAACTTCACTGAAAACATGACACAAGATTAAGCTTAACGAAAGACAGGAACACAGCAGAAAAACATCTGGCGAACTAAGCAAGGATGGCCAAGACTTAACTAGAGAAATAAACATAAACAAGGGATGCCATGGCAGAACATAAAACCAAGAATCTCAAAACAGTGAAAGAAGCTCAGAAACTCAAAAGCATACAAGACAGTCAAAAACATACAAAACCAAACTGCTAAAAACTCAAGACCATGACACCCTCAAATTGTGGAAGAGCTTGTACCCCCCATAAAGATCAACGAGCATGAAATCAGCACCTACTGACCAATTAATCCTCCAGGCAAATAGCGTGACCAATCCTGGAAGATCACTCAGCCCTCTGTGTGCTGATACTAGGGCAGTCTAAACTTTCCGTAATTGCGTCAAAAATCTTTGAGTCAGTAATTAATATAGATTCTTAAACAAAATTTCATTCAATTTACTCCTCTTGGCTGCAAACAATATTACATCAAATTTTAGTTTTCTATAAGCTTTGGTATTGATCCTAGATTAGGGTGCCAATTTTTACTTTTTTGATTTGTAGTCTAAATGGAATTTGCATATAGACTAAACCTACATTTCAATTTTGGGTTTTACGTTTATTCTTTTTTTGCTCTCAGACCATTAAACAGCACAGGGCTGCAGCTGAAAGAATAAAAAAAACTGTTTCACAAACATCTAAACATTAATTTAATGGAATTATGACTCTAATCTGTCAGATTCTCCTGTGTCTTAATGACAGAGTTATGATACTCACACAGTCAATGTTTCTGCCAGTTTTTCTTACATCACTCACACATTCATACAGAGCTTTTAATATTAAACTACTGTACAGTGTTTTACCTGTTGCAGAGACTCATATTTCTTTTTTATCTGCAGCAACTATTGTAGGTTGATTTCAGTCTGTCTGTGTTTCATATATTTCTTTTTAATTTTATCTTCTTTTATAAAAATCAGTCGCTATTCTGTTAGTAGACTTATCTATGCTCCTGATAGGTCAGACAACACCACCCCTTTTTATGTGAAGGCACTAGTAGCTCGATTGATAAACCCTGGATTACCTTATTGAATTGATAACCGCCTTGTTTTGACCACTTATCCTGATCACCAGTGTTAAGTTAACCTATATAATGGAAAAATATCCTGGGTAAGTTGAACTTGCTTTGTGGTAAAGGCCTCAGGTCTCCTCAGGTCTCCTCTGTTCCCAGATGTTTACAGACTGTTGTTAAAAGAAAAGGGCCCTGTCCCAACTTTTTTGAGTTATGTTGCTACCATCAAATTCAAAATGAACATTTTTCAAGAAATGGTAAAGTGTCTCACTTTAAACATTTGATGTTTTCTATGTTCTCTTGTGAATATGATATTGGTTTGTGAGATTTGCAGATTATTGCATTGTGTTTCAATTTATATTTTACGCACCATACTAACTTTTTTGGCTTTGGGTTGTAGGTAAAATTGAGTCATACAGTGTGTGAGTTGTTAAAGTTTTTGTTTGATTTTTTGTTATCTGAATTTACTTAAGTTTTTTCAAACAATCCTAATTTAATTCACATCAAAAGTAACTAAAGATGAAGGTATTTAATTTTTTAATTTTTATTTATTTATTTTTACTTAAGTGAAGTTATCCAAGTATTTGTGTAACAAGTTTTCGCTGTCGAGCCAAAACTGCAGGTCAGTTGAAGTTCACTGGTTGAAAGGCGGCCAAAGGATATCCCAAAACCACAGGCATGCCTGTGTATATGTGTTTTCATGTGCGACTGCCACTTTAACTGCATAAGGTATGATCACTGGGATTCATTCAAGGTCCCTTAGGAATGTGCTTCCCTGCTCAGTGCGGGGCATTTGTTAAAACTCAGATAGTTAGGTTGACATCATGATTACAGACTGGAAAACACACAGACTACTGGGTGAACACACACGCACAAACACAGTATCCCTGTTGTTCTCATTCAGTAGAATAAAACTCTCTTGAATACACATCTTTCATCTTTTTCCTGCTGATGCACATGTGTGCAGACACACACGAAAACTGAGCACTGTGTGATAAATTTGTGGTCTTCTATGAATAGAGAGCTGAATAGCAGAGCTGACCAAAAGCATGCAACATCCTTGACCAGCGTGCGCAAATCGGTATGCATGTTTTCCTTGAGCTCAGTTGGCCAAAAGTCACCTCAGTGAAACAGAGACCTCCAGCCACGTGTGTCTGGGTCCAAGTGGGAAGGAGAAAGTGTTTATTTGCAGGTTTATCTGGATGTGTGTCCGTATATTGAGCGCCTTTGCGGCAACAGTAGCCAGTTGCAGGCCTTGAGGAGTTCATGAACAAAGACCTCAACATCATTATAATCATGTTGTTTGTCAGCGTTCCTCCATGGGTGTGTATGTACTTATGCTGTCATGGTATTGGCTCATGTGTGTGAGAGTGTATATGCTTTCCTTGAACTCAGTGATACAGATGTTGGCCAAAAGTCACTGGTTTACCTCTGCCCCAACTAAAGGGAGACAATCAGCTCTGTGTGTGAGTGTGTGCAAGTACTTGCATGAATGTATTAGAGTGTAGTGTCAGTAAGTAATGCACTAATGTGTAAATAAAAGTGTGTAATGTGTGAGTGCTGTAAAGGTTAAGGGACTCCGTGCATTCGTGTGTGACAGAGAAAGAGAAGGATGTGGAAAAAGGAAGACGGACTAACGGAAAATTAGCCTTGAGAAAGTGTGTGTGTTAAGATATGCGTCACAGAGGTTGTATAAAATACTGTAACTGATTGCATTTTATTTGCAGTGTGTGAGCGTGCACTGTATAAATTGTGTTGCCATGGCCCAGGATTAAATTGGGCTGAGGGTGAGCCTAAGCACATTCATTATTTTTCAAGGGATGCTTATCCTTAACATCTGTCTTCAGCAATGTTTACATTTTTATAGTTTTTGGTCCTAATAATTTAAACACTGACTAAAACATGTTTTCACTTGTACCATTAAGTTTAATGACTCCAGCTA
>VUQH01021157.1:36359-46781 GCA_015106775.1 Etroplus canarensis | reverse complement strand
ACCTGATGGTCACTCTGTCAGAGCTCCAGCGTTCCTCTGTGGAGAGAGGAGAACCTTCTAGAAGCACCAATCCACCAATCAGGCCTGTATGGCAGAGTGACCAAATGGAAGCTACTCCTTAATAAAATTCACATGGCAGGCTGCCTGAAGTTTGCCAAAAGGCACCTGAAGGACCATGAGAAACAAAATTCTCTGGTCTGATGAGACAAAGATTGAACTCTTTGGCGTGAATGCCAGACGTCATGTTTGGAGGAAACCAGGCACTACTCATCACCTGGTCAATACCATCCCTACAGTGAAAGCATGGTGGTGGCAGAATCATGCTGTGGGGATATTTTTCCAAGTTTTACCAAGAAAAACAGTGGGAGTTTTTCAGGGAAATAAAAATTCCTTCTACCCTTTGATTTGTAAAATGTTTGCAAAATGTTTAGGAAAGTCTGGCCTAAGTACACCCTTACTGCCTAGATTGGAATTAAGAGGGTAAGTAGGAGCCAGGTGGTGCCATTCAAATGCACTTGAGTAATTAATCATCAGCCCATGTGAGCACCTCTATAAAAGCAGAATTTGTGTTGGCTGGTCTGGAGCATTCAGGTGTGTGTTAACACAATGCCACAATCTTCCAAGGAGATGACTTCTCGGCAAATTCACCCCAAAGTCAGATTGTGCAATGCTCAGAGATACCACAACAATCCTAAGAGCTGCATCTCAGACTCTATAGATCTCAGTTAGCATGTTAAATGTTAAAGTTCATGAGGGTACAGAATATGGCAGCACAGCTTAGGTCGCAAAGTTGCATCTGAACAAACCACAAGACTTCTGGAACAATGTCTTTTGGACAGATGAGACCAAATTGGAGGTGTTTGGCTATAATGCACAGAAAACCAAACACAGATCAGCAAAAACACCTCATACCAACTTTCAAGCACAGTGGTGGAGGGGTGTTGATTTGGGCTTGCAGTCATTGAGTCCAACAGGAACTCCTCTGTACACCAAAGTATTCTAGAGTCAAATGTGAGGCCATCTGTCCAACAGCTAAAACTTGGGCATTTAATTGGACTGTACAGCAGACTGACATAAAATTTAACATTTAATCTGTCATGCCCACCAGAGTTAATGATTTCAATATATTTCAGCACCTCGTTTGTCATATTTCAGTTTAGTTCTTCAGTGTGGCCCTTTGCTTACTGTCTCTAAGTGGGTCTGGTCCTCTGCTCACTTCTTACAGTATAACCAAACCAACATACAAACCTAAGGCCTCTGTCAAGTCAGACACAAAGATCCCATATTACACTAAACACAGTTTGAACTGAATTAAAAGGAGCCAGTTGAGGTGGTTTGGGAATCAGACCAGGATGCCTCCCTAGACACCTCCTAGATTGAGGTGTTTTGGGCATGCCCTACCAGGAGGAGGCCCCAGGACAGATCCAAGATGCACTGGAGGTATTTATATATTTTTGGCTGGCTTGGGAACACCTCAGTGTCCCCTGGAAGAACGTGAGGAGGTGTCAAAGACAAGGGATGCTTGCTGCCCCTGAAACCTGGACACAGATAAGTGACTTTGACATATTTTCTGACACAGGAAGGGTTTAATTTCCAACTTAGGGGAAAGTATGAGAAATCACTGCTGTGGTCCTTTTGTATTTTAAAGGAAGATATGACAACTGAGAGCTGATTGCTCTTATTTTGTTTCTTTTGCTCTATAAATAATCATGAAGATGAGCCAGTGAACATTTTGCCATATGTATTGTTTGTTTTGGATCTCTAAATACTGTAATCATCCCGGGTACAGTGCTAATGCAACACATAGCTCAGTGTCGCACAACATTTGAATCTACCATCTGACTAATTGTAGCAGCATACGATCAAATCGGGCTCCAGAGAACCTGCGGAGACCCTGAACGCGGCCTTTCCGGTCAGGAAGAGGAAGCAGCCTCATTGTTGCTGCCAGAAATAATAATTTCAATGATTTTATGCAATTTCCAGCATCTAAACAGAGCAAACCAAGTCAGGAAACAAAGCCCGCCAAGCTCCACCTCCCTCAGAAAACACACTCAGAGGCCTGTGAGAGCCTCCCCACAGAAAGAGACTGCCATCTAAAAACAGCCTCTGCAGCTGGCGGCCGCAGCGAGAGGCGTGCTTTCAGCGCTTGCGCCCGCAGTCGCAGTTTACTCCGGCTAAATGTATGGAATCAGACTCTCGCTAAAAACTACAATTACAGGTGATATACAGATTGAAATCATAGGGGCCGCTTTTTTTGTTGAGGAAAATTGTCCTAATGAGTGGTTTGGCGATTTGTGGGGTGGAAGGGAGGGAAGGGTTGGTGCTGCTGTTGGAGGAGACTGTGAAAGTCTTTCTCCTCGAGTGTGTGTGTGTGTGTGTGTGTGTGTGTGTGTGTGTTGGAGAGGTGTTGGGGTAGGGAGGTGTGTGTGTGGGGGGGGGAATAAACAGCTGCACCTGCTGCTGCGGCGTGCACTGCCACAGTTAATGATATCGGATGATATCATTAGGCAAAGTGCTCATAAACAGATGTTGGAGGCGCTGCCTAAACAGTGTCAGCTGAGTCGGTTTGCATTTCTGTGAACATATTATTTATATAGGGCATTTAAGTTTGTTATGTTAATAACCCCTCTGTTAGCATGCAGGATGTGGCACGGGAAGAAAACAGAGATGAAGCCGGTGTGGGGGGAAGAGCAGTCGAGAGTTAAACTGCACCTCAGAGGCTGATCTGAGGTGCGAGGAGCCGAACAGCAGGCTGAGGACGAGAGCCGAATGCGAGATCGACCTCTGTGCTGAGCGTGGCCATCAAACTATCATTAAAATTATTATTTTTAAAGTGTTCAATTAAGATATAGTTTTTAGACACTAAATAGATGCTAGAGATAAATATAACTACAGGTTTGAAGGAAATTGAGCATCTGTATTCTTTCTAATCACCAGAAGGGGGCGACTAATTTGATTATTAAAGAAGTGGGATTGTATAGAAATCTATGGGGAAATGAGGCATCTTGTCATGTGATCTATATCCTCAGTCATCACTTTAACGATGAGTTTATGATCTTAATCTGTAGGTTCAGGTCTAAACTAACACAATGTGATGTTTATTTTGGAAACACTGGTCCCGTTTACGGTCAAGACAGAAGATAAAGAAGGGTTCTTAGTTGGCTTCATACAGTTCTCGGATGTGGATTAACCGTAGGCTTGACCATAAACATTTTTCAGTGGAAAGCTTCATCGAGTTTTCAGCTCATTTTCTTGTAGTGTAGTGTAGTGTTTACACAAAAGATCCCTAGTTTGAGTCCCCGTGGGGACACAAGCCCCTACCACTATGAGAGGGTTTTATCAAAACTGTGCTAAATCTCTAAAGCGGATTCATCTGCTGTGGCGACCCAGGGGACCAGCGGAAAGCCATGGTGAGGCATCCATCTGTCCACAGTTGACAAGATTTTAGCACACAACAATCACCTAATGGGTCGTCATACCAACTGTGCTTAAGGTCAAAGTCATATTTTACAGGAACTTTTCCGTTTTCACAAGAATTGCTACTCCTAAGAGTATTGGTCTAATCATAATGTTCATAAAAGGAGTGTTTGTGTATGCTATTCTGACATAATTATTTTTATTTATGACATAATTTTGGCTTCATCTAAATTAAGGCCTTTTAGGAACTAAGGCGTAGCATCGTGTCCTGTTTTTACCAGTGCAAAAACCTAAAGATAAATTTGCAGCGCTCGACTGTTTCTACTGTGCTGGCAGATTTTTGGATGGTTCTCCTCTTTAGATGGTAGACCTACTGCCAACAGGGCTGTGATAGCTTGAAATATGGATTCGCCATACATGTTGCATACCACTTGTAGCTTGTTAGATGGTGATGATCATGATCATGAAGGAGTGGTCTCATTGGTTGACTCCCACATTAGAAAGGAGTGGTTGGTGCCTTTCTATTACCATTATGCTGACATCAGTAATACGGTCAATGCTATGAAATGCCCATATCTTCATGGTTACTACTCACCATGAAGTCATGATACTCCTGAACTCAACCAGATTCATTTATCTTGGATATGACTGACTGTGAGCCTCCTTGGATTCTCAGTAGATTTTAAACATCATTAGTTTGTGCAATACAGCCAGCCAGTGACAGGAAAACTCATCGCTTTCTTTCTGTGCTTCATGCGTTAGGAAAACCTGTGAACTGCCAGCTGTATGAGGAGCTGGATGAGCTACTACGTCACTGACATTCTGTTCTTTAGTCTGAGACTAGGTTTAATCTGGGAAAAACGATTTTAAAGTACACAAACTAGTACTTGTAGTAGTAATTAAAGCACCAGGGATATTTAAAGACTTCATGCGCAATCGCTTCCAAGACTTTGTTGTGTTTATTATTTTTAATCCAACTTAATCCCACTCAACTTGCTTTGCGCAATGTAGTTTTAGGCTTTAAATGAGCTATGCCCTGAGGGCATGTAGCATATATACATACTGTATAAGATACTGCATGCATGCTACCTTATTCATCCCAAAAGTAGGAAAATTCATATGATCTTAATTCTAATAATATTAGGGTTGCAAAATGATTGAAAGCAGTCTGAAATATAAACTAAAACTGTTTAATTTATATGACAGAACAGACTGTTATTTAGATGTATTTGCTAAAAATAAACAAAAAAACCAATAAAATTACTAATTTTTTAAATTCCAGATGGGGACACAAGCCCCTCTCAACATGGCGAGTTGCATCAGGAAGGGCGTAAAAGCGCTGCCAAATTACCAACGTGGATTAATCCGCCGTGGCGACCCCTTGGTGAAGAATACAAGCGAGCAGCCAAAGGTACATAACTACTGCAGTTATACTTGATATACTTTTCTTTTAGCTTTAACGTCTGTTGTGACTGTGACAATGAGATGTCCCTTTTTAGGACTAACCCTCCTCTGCTCCGGCCGTTTTACACTAAAACGAAACAAACCCTGTTTATTTGTTAATGGTGTGACCTAATGGCTGAAAGCAAGGTGTGTACACAGGTGAGTTAACAAGGCTCAGGTGCTGCTTGGTTGTTCTTCCTGCACCCTTAAAGCACATAATCTGGTTTCACTCAGTGATTTGGGTTTATTTTCCATTACAAGTTCCATTTCTGTGCCAATGTTTGGGGACCTGCTGTGAGGAAACCGCAGAAGGAAAGGTGTTCTTACCTCGACTGTTTGAGGTTCAGTCAAGCTGCCAGAAGCACCTGCAGGAATTCACTGAAGCTAATCCTTCAGCTGTTTATGCCTCCATGCTGTCCTTTTCTTCTTCTTCTGCTCACTTTAAACTGCAAGTAGAAGCAGAGCTGATCGGGGGGGGGGAGGTGTTCCACTTCCTGTTAACTGTACATTGTGCTGAAAATGGCCGCAATGCAATAAACCCATAAGGTAGTCCTCCATAACTGGGAGTGAATGGCTAAAATTATAAAAATTTTACTTTTCACAAATTCAGTGCCGATAATATGTGAGAACTCAAACGAAGCAAAACTTCTGTCTTTGGGTTTGCTCATAATATGCCAGCATCAGTGCCTTACTCCCTTGAGCACTCCCATTTTCACATGATCAATAGATGTTAGGAGTGCTGTTAAACCACAACAGCAATGTGTGGAGAACAAGCAGCTGGTTGTGGTAAATGAAGATGAGGCTGATGCCTGAATATACATTTTTGGGCCCCATTGAGCCGCCTTCATTCTGGTCTATCTTATGACCGACTCCTAGGAAAAACAAAAGTTCAGAGCTTTAAATTTCTTGAGTGTTTAGAAGTTCTTTGGTAAAAACCAATGGGAATGTTTAATGCGGTCCACCTCGTGTTTGGAAGTCTGAACCTTTTCTGTTGACAGGACGTGTCCAGGAGGTGGCACTGGCTTGACCAATTGGATAAGAGCATCTACAAGACTATTGGTGGAATGTAAATTAATCTTCTCAGTGTGGAGCTCGACATCCTGCTGGGACGTCTCTATGCCAATAATTTGGCAGTGGTTTTACGCCGGATGATGCACTTCCTGACTCTCCATTATGACGGGGGCTTGCGTCCTCACCTGGGATTATACCAGGGACTTTTCACTTGCAAGGCGAATGCGCAAACCACTATGCTACTGGGGACACTATTATCTAAACTTTATTATTATTATTATTTTCATTATTATAATTAGTCTTGTCCTTTTATTTATTTGTTCTATTTTTTTAAACATTTTTCCAGCTATTTATGGGATTTAAAAAATTAATTTATTTCCGTAAAATATTCTGTAACTTTACCAAGAAATAATGCTATATAAACTTTATTATTATTATTGTCATTGTTATTATTAGCCTGATCCTTTTAATTTATTTATTTGTTCAATTTTATTTTTTTTAAACTATTTGTGATTTTAAAAATGTATTTTGATTTCTTTCTGTAAAGTACTTTATGACTTTACTAAGAAAAGTGCTATATACATTTATTATTATTATTTTTATTATTTATGCTTTTTCTGCGCTATTTTTTAATGGTTTCAATTATTTTTGGAGGATTTAATGTGTTTTAAATTCTTTTCTTTGAACCTCAGTAGTTTATTATTATCAGTAGTATTATTCTGATTTAAATATTCAAATATTCTAAGTTCCTGTGTGCACCCCCCCTCTAAGACCACGCCCATCCTGGAGACGCCCCTGCTTGTTCTGCTTTTGAAATTGGCTCCTGGGAACGGAAGGTGTCCACTGAACCAATTTCTGTCTTTCAAACTTTCTCAAAACCGCCTCGCACACAACAATAAAGTCAGGTGTCTCTACTTGCAGGCCTTTAGGAGCGGTAGGTCCAGAAGAGGCGAGGACTGTTGAGGCAAATTAAACTATAAACGCTGAGAGGAAAAAGTGTGTGAGTCTGCGCGGGCTCTGTCGTTCACACTCGCTGGGTTTTCATCTGTCTTGCTAGTCAACGTGGCAAGAGCCTTGTTCGTACAATAAAACTGTAAAATGACAAATTCAAGCAGAAAGCAGCAGGAAGGAAGAAAATCCACTCGTCCCGCCTTGTATCAGCGGAGCCTCACTTCTACAGCACGTACACGTGTTAACAGATTTATGTAAAAGGTTAACGTGCTTGTGTTATTCTGCTCAGGCGCTGCCATTTTACTTCCTCCCCACCTCCCTGGCTGGGAAAAAAAAAAAGGGGGAACAGGCGCCCATTTCCCTGCCACCATTATGCTCATTTGTCCTGTCAAGAGAATGACAGGCCGGTTGACTCTTCCCCAGATACGACCATTAGGTAACGCTCTGTCATCTGACAGCGAGGCATTCTGCCGCTCCCTAAAAACCCCCTAATTATTTCCTTCGCCAGAGACAGGCGGTGGCGGGTAGGTAATTTTTAACCTTTCACGTGCACCTGGGGAACCCTCCTCCGGGGAGCCAAGGTGCCTGTGTGGCATTCAGTCATCAAAACATGACCTTTTATGGCCGTTCGGAGAGCAGTTGGCACCGGGTGCCACGCGCCGGCTAATGCTAATGTTGATGACTAATTTATGCATCAGCCGACCGCATCTGCAGCAAGTTTAGGGGAGCAACAATGTGTGATAGAGCGGTGAGAGGGGAGAGGAAAGGAGGGGGCATGGCTGCAGAGCAAGCAGAGGTGAAAGGCATTTTGGGGGAAGGGGTGGGGCTTTTGAGACACCCGGTAGCCTGGCACGACAGGGAATTGAGGGGGCTAATTATGTTGCAGGGAATACATTCAGCGTGACCAGCGAGCCTTTTTAGAATTTGTCGAGCGCAATCTGACTAACGTGGCTGACCTTTACTTTTTTAGCCCAAATTGCGGAAGACCACAGAGCATGCAAGATGTGTGCATATTCTATGACCTAATTGCCTTTTTTCTTGTGAGGCCACCGCGGCCAAAAATAAGTTGGGATGTCAAAAATCATCATTTTGAAACTTACTGTAGATACAGAACATTTACAGTATGTTCATATTCACATGGGTCAGTATCTTAAAGGAGGTTTACAGTAAAAAGCCCCAAAGTGTGCCAAGAAAATATCCCCCCACAACACTACACCACCACTACTAGCCTAAACCACTGATAACAAGACGGCATGGATCCATGCTTTCATGTGGCTTATATCAAATTCTGACCCTATAAACCAAATCTTGTAGCAGAAATTGAGATTCATCAGATCAAATAACATTTTCCCAATTCTCTATCATCCAGTTTTGGTGAGCCTGTGCTAATTTAATGTCACGGCACTACACGTCATAGCAAGAATGTCCTAAGTTCGACTTGGCCGGCTGGCTGTGCGGAGTTTGCATGTTCTTAATGTACTTTCAAGAGTTCTCGCCAGGTACTCCGGCTTCTTCCTATAGTCCAAAGACAGGTTAATTGGCAATTCTCATTCGGCCATTGGTGTAAATGTGAGTGTGAATAGGTGTCTCTCTCTCTCTCTGTGTTAGTCCTGTGATAGACCGGCTCTGGAATTGGATAAGCAGAAGAAAGTGGATGGATGGACGGACTGTGTGGATTGTAGTTTCAGTTTCCTGTTCTTAGTTGACAGGAATGGCATCTGTTGTGGTCTTCTGCTGCTGTAGCCCATCTGCTTTAAGGGTTGACGTGTTGTGAGAGATGCTCTTCAGCATACCTTGGTTGTAACAAGTGGGTAGTTGCCTTCCTACCAGTTAAAGCAGTCTGACCATTCTCCTTTGACATCTGGCATCAACAAGATGTTCTTGCCCAGACATTTGTCACTCACTGGATATTTTCTCTTTTGTGAACCATTCTCGGTAAACACTAAAGTTGGTTGTGTGTGAAAATCCCAGGATATTAGCAGTTTCTGAAATACTTAGGGCTGCCTGCTTGGCAGCAACAACCATGCTACGTTCATAGTCACTTAAATCACCTGTCCAGTTTAACCTTTAGCAGGTTGTCTTGATGTCAACATGCATAAATACATTTTATTGCTGCCAGCAAAATTGGCTGATTAGACAATTGCGTTAACAAGCAGTTCAACAGGTATACCTAATGAAGTGGCCAGTGAATGTACTTGTCTCACACTTGTCTTTCTGTCTCTAAAAACATAAGCACTATTCAAACTCCCTCTTTACTCCACAAACCTATAATGCGTCTCATTTCCCCCCTTTGGAGCCTACAATTCATTCCAGATGTTGCCATTTTAACTGAGATCCAGGGCTAAAAATGACTTCAAAATGTTTTGGTCAGATCTGGTTATGTCATTTTCTTGTTGCGAGTTCATTCAGATGTTTTTCAGGGCTTGTGTGTGTACATATGTGTGTGCATTCACTCGGCATAGCTCCACTGAGCCCCACCCTCCACCACCCACTAAGATGTAGTTATTGGTTGTCAGTGTGGTGGACTGGTGTATAATAAAGTGAAATGTTTGGGGCGCGGCCTCCCCACCCACTCTGTCATTAAAGCTCAGCCACGTCACGTCAAATGCAATTACTTCATCATAATAAAATGCATAGGAAAATGTAGGCTCTTCTGTGTGTGGTGCAAACACACATTAATATGTGCACACACACGCAAAGTTGTTTACTTAGAGTTTTGAAGCCAAATAGGGAAAAAAGTACAGTGTTCAAGGTATCTGTATAAAGCAACTCAGTGAATGTGGATGAATCACCCCACTTTAAAATTTGGGATGTGATGAAAAGTGCTACTGTGTTTCACAAGTGGGTGGTGCTTTTTTAAAGTTTTAGTCCAGCTGAGAGAATCAGACATTAAAGCCTGAGGTGGTGACAGACCATAGCAGAACTGAACAGCTGGAGGTCAATGGCTGAATACAGCCTGTGAATGTTACAACAAGGACAGGAGAGAAAGACTTTTACACACACACACACACAGGGGGAGGTGGAGGAGGGATGGGGGTGGGGTGGGTGAAGAAAGTAGTGTTTGTACCAAACTCTGGTACATTGTGTCTACCATAAATCACCACCTCCCAAGTGTGTGTGTGTGGTCTTTTTTGGACCTTTTGTATTAGTAAGTTGTTGTGAAGGCCATAGCATATGATTCACATAACTGAAATCCTGGACAAGAGTGTTCCCATCAGGTTTGGATGCTTCATCATAGTATAGAGGTTAGCCCTCAGAACAAATGTGTGCACCTGACAAGTGGACTCACTCTTAGCCACTGAATCAGGTTTTTGCTTTAGTTTAAGTTTTATATTTAAAGTGTGTATGTATCTCTAGTGGTGGCTTCCTTACTTGCCTAACAAACCAAATAACACTGAACTTGATGCGAGATGGATGGATGGATGGATGGATGAATGGATGTCCATTAAATTCAGCATTAAATTAGTCGTTTTTGTGTGTTGCTGATATATATATATATATATATATATATATATATATATATATATATAGATAGAGAGAGAGAGAGAGAGAGAGAGAGAGAGAGAGAGAGAGAGAGAGAGAGAGAGAGAGACTGCGTGA
>VUQH01021157.1:19086-36339 GCA_015106775.1 Etroplus canarensis | reverse complement strand
AACACAAGAATAAGACAACGCCGTAAGAAAAAGAAGTGATGTGCGGTAGCAGCGTAAGAAATAGTGCAGATTGTGTGAGAGAGAGAGAGAGAGAGAGAGAGAGAGAGAGAAAGAGAGAGAGAGAGAGAGAGAGAGAGAGAGAGAGAATACTACATATAGTATAGCAAATAACTACAATTTAAGTAGCAACCTCAGAAGAAGCCACTAATGAGCTGTTCACTATCATCCCATGATGCATGATTATGATGATAATTAATGCATTCTCACCTGTATTTGTGGCTGTGAATATATCACCTTGTACATATTTTAATTAAGGTGTGTGTGTTTGTTTTAGGTTAAGGCCAAATCCATTACTACAGGCAGGTTAATTATCGGTGCTTACATTTTTGGCAGCAGATGTGTGAAGCTAAATTTAGAAATCACCTTTTATGTGTATGTGTGTGACAAAGGCAGACACCAAATGTGTGTACATACCTCTAAATTTAACTTCCCCGCACAGAAAGGGCAATAATACAGGATTTACTTGTGCATATATACATTTAACTATAAGTGTATGTGAAGCTTTGTTTGCATACATGTGTGTGATGCCAGCTGAGAATTCAAGCCAAGTTATATTAACTCTTTCTTAGTAATTGTAGCAGTACCTGGCCACCACAAATTTACAAACATATACACTCATTGGACACAACAGAATAACCCAGCTGGTGATATCCAGGGCTGACCCCCCTCAACACACAAACACACACACACTTTGTCACCCTGCCAACCCAGCTAATAGTAAAGGACGACAAAGCCAGTGTTGTCGTTTTGAAGGTTGTAGTCGCTCGTAGGCTATTTGTCATAATAATTCAGCTTATGAATCATTTGAAGTTTCTCTGAGGAGACTGCAAGCGTGCTCACTTAAAGCCATGTATAATTTGAGCTACATAAATCTTCCACTTGCTCCCGGTAATCATGGTGAATCACATAGATGTATGACTATAAATACCAGTCAAATCATTTTGAAAGACTGCCTCATGATGACCGAAGTTGCCTGCACACACTAGGATGAAGAAATACAATCATAATTAAGACTGAACATTAAAAAAACAGCTTGTTTATAAAAGTGTATCTTTGCAAATGGTGAACTCGATTTCAGAGCTTAAGCCTAATGCACACATGTATTATTAGTCAAATATTTTGGAATCTGATACAGCTACAGTTTACTGAATGCTCCTCTGTGTAAGGCAGCAGCGGTTGTTGTTGTTGTGAGAAGCATTTAATTACCTTTGGTTTCACATACTGTAAATCAGAAAAGGCATTTACAATCAGAAGGATTATTTGGCAGCATAATTACAAGATGCTGCTTTCCAAATCCTCTCTGTGGTTTAAGAACGGAATGAGCCCTTTTCTTTATAATGCTTTTTAACTGGGTGCTACTTGTGTGTGTTTGTGTGTCTCTGTGTGTGCATTATTGCAGTGAATGCAACAGCAACAGGGACTCGGTCCTGTCCTACACCAGTGTGCGAAGTAACAGCTCTTACCTGGGGAGTGACGAGATGGGATCAGGTAATATATAGCTTCAGAGAATGTATGATTTACAGCAGATGGACAGAAGTATATTGTCAGTGACACATTTTATATTTTGGCTCTCCACATTGGATTTTATGGGGTTTTATGTGAAACGGTGATTATTTCAAGAATTTACGTTGGACTGAAAAGCCAGCTTAGAGAAAAAAAATGTGTCACTATCCAAAGATAAAGTAAATTCCACATGAATAACATAAGCCAGGCTTATGCAAATACACACTTCTTGAGTACTAAAAAAACAGAAAATAAAGGATATTTACCTGAGAATAAATTAGTGGCAGATATCTTGCGATTGCTCTTTACTTTTTGATACCTCGTGCTTTTCCATGACTGAGAAATCTTGGAGGTAACTGTGGCTGGATATTGTAGAAACAACATTTCATTTCAAACCACATTAATGTGCACTGAGCCAAGTATGTGTCCACTGCTATTTATCGCTTTGTTTTTATCAGCAGTAAGTCATAAACAGTTCACACAGAAACACTGCATTGTAATAATTTATTAGCCTTCATCCTTTCTAATTTGGGGCTCGGAGAAGATTTTACATCGACAGATGGAAAAAAATGTGCTTCATACGTGCAGATGGTCAAATAAAAATGAACACTGGTGTAAAAAGTGTGATCTTGCCTTTTCTCAACTTGTATGGTGTTTTCTTTCCACTAGGGGATGAGCTGCCATGTGACATGAGAATTCCCTCTGATAAACAGGACAAGCTGCACGGCTGCCTTGAGCACCTTTTCAACCAGGTATGTTCTGCTGTTGACACTGAAGTCAAAGGAAAAAAATTCAGTGAACGTATTGCTTGTATTGTCCCCAAACTGCTTCCCTAAATCCTAAGTCTAATCCTAGTTTTTAACCAATAGATAGCCAATAGCCAATAGATGCACAAAATCTATTTATAAAAAAGTTTGGACATTTTCCACAATGCAATAAAACTAAAATCTCTCTGATGTTTATTGACGTGAGCCTATATTTGACAAAATTACAAAGAAAAGATTTGAGTAGTTTTACTGACCGACTTTATTGTATTTTGTAAATATACGCAAATTTACAATTTGATGGATCCAACACCTTTAACAAAATTTGGGACGCCGTTAAAATAAGACTGAAAAGTGCACAGAATATTCAGGTAACATCTGTTCGGAAGACGCCACATTAAGCTGGCTATTTGAAAGTGGGTGAGGTATTATGATTGGGCATAAAAATAGCATTAATCAAATCCTCAGTCTTTGAAAGCAAGGATGTGTTGTGGTTCATGTCTTTGTGCCAGAATTCATGAGAGAATTGTTAGTAAGCTCAAAGGGGACATTTCTCAATGCAAAACTACAGAGAATATAGGTCTTTCAGCATCTGCAATTCATAACATTGCAAAAAGATTCAGAGAATTCAGAGACATTGCTGTGTGTAAAGGGCAAGGTCTTGCCACTGCTAAGTGTGCCTGAGCTTCAAGCCTTCAGACTTCAGAGTACTTGAGAAAGTCATTGTCCCTTAGCACAGTCCATTTCTGCATTCAGAAATGAAACTTGAAACAGTATTAAACAATGAGAAAGCCATACTCTATACAGAAATACCGCTGAGTTCTTTGGGCCTTAGCTAATCTCAGATGGACCAGAAGACCATGGTACCATGTGCTGCGGTCAGATGAGTCCACATTCTTGCTTGTTGTCAGAAAAAAAAAATCACATTCTCAGTGTGAAAAATGAAAACTATCCAGTGAAAGTTGCAAAAGGCAGTATCTGTGATGGTATGGAAGTGCATCAGTGCTCCTGCCATGAGCGAGTTGCACATATCTGAAGGTACCATTGACTCTGAGGTGTATATTTTAAAGGATTTTAGAGAGACATCTTCCCATGATGTCCATGCTTTCAGTATGTCAGCCAGACAATGACAAACTAGATTCTGCACAGGCTACAACAGTGTGGTTTCGTAGGCAGTTTGTGTGCTTGACTAGCCTGCTGCCAGTTCAGATCTCATGCCTATTGAAAATGTATGGTGCATCTTGAAGTGGAGAATTGGATAACAATGAGCACGGACTGCTGAGCAGCTAAAGTGTTAAACAAGCAATAATGGACATCATTTCCAATTGCAAAACTACAACAATTATTATTCTCATTTCCAAAATGATGAAAAAGTTGTATTAAAAGGAAAGGTGATGTACCACAATAATAACCATTTCTCTGTCCTAGCTTTTGTTGAGTGTGTTGTAGTCATTAAATTCCAAATTTTCATGTATTTACAAATTACAATGAAGTTGGTCAGTAAAATTACTGAAATTACTTTTCTTTGTATTTTTGTCAGATAAAGGTTCACATCAATTAACACATCAGATTTTTTTATTGCATTTTGTAAAATATCCTAACTTCTCTGGAAATGCGGTTTGTATTCTTGAAAAATGAAGAAACAAGAAACACATTAGCATTAGCCATTTGGAACAGATCATTGTGATAGCAATCAGTCAACATCTGGGCTGAGTTACTTCATGCAGCTTGCTGTCCTCTGCTTTTATCATGACTTCCTTTCTTTCTCGTCTCCCTCCTCTGTCTCCTTACACACGCACAAGCTTTTACTGATGCATGGACTAATTCAAAGCCATACATCCATTGTTTTATCTCCTCTTGTTGTCCTTTGACTCCCTGTGGGGTGCCCCCACTTTGGTTGCCATAGTTCTTTGCACATGTAAACAGCAGCTCAGGGGTCCTGCTAACACAAGCCTTGTTGTGTTAATCCTAGAAGAGTCCTTTGGCAGGAGTATGTGTGTATGCTTCAAAAAAGCAATAGTTTGAAAAATGTGTGTAGCATGTGAGGTGGTGAAGTAGAGAAAAAGCTAGATTGATTAACTAGCAATCTTTCTTGCTTTTATTCCTGCATATAGGTTGATGCAATCAACAGCCTACTCAAAGGATCCATCATGACCAAGGCCTGTGAGGAGACCAAGCACTTTTATTCTGACCACAGCCAGCCAGGTACATTTGTTTCTGTGCATATGTGGTGTTTAAAAGGTATGTCATTATACTTGTGTTAGACAGCAGGCACACACACTTACACATTCTGATTTATTGTGAGCAGAGTTTCGCCAAAATGAAGACTGGACTGTTCGTTGTCGCTACATTATCCACAAGAACATCCAGGAAGACCCTTGGAACCTCCCCAACTCTATCAAAACTCTGGTAGAGAGCCTGCAGAGATTTGTGGATGGTTAGTAGATCACACATGTCCACACTCCTGCTACGTGTTTGTATACAGTTGCAATTAGTTACTCTGTCTTGTTTTTCCTTCCTTCTTGACAGATGGAAAGAACCAGCTTCTCCTGGCTCTGCTCAAGTGCACAGGTAGAGTAATGTGTCAGTGGTAGAACAGAAAAAGTCTATGTTTAGCAAATGGCAGCAAATAATTAGACTAGACTGAACCTAGTTCTAATTTTCCACAAAGTACCTGAAGACATGGGCTATGCAATCACTCAGCTGAATCACTTGGTCTCAGGCAGCAAAGGTCTCATAACAGAAGCATTTTAAATTATTCCAACAGCTCTTTGCGTATGAGATCATCCATCATACAAATTTACCACCAGATTTACATCAGGACTTTTGTAATACCTTAAAACTTCTTTAAAAACATTTATATATGTATGTATAATATACAGAGCCTTGTTTAATATGCCATGGATACATTTTCTAATACAACTGATTTTTTATATTTCTTATCACATCTGTGTTATTATTCAAGAATATAATGCACCTTTGGCTGCTCCTTTGTATTCTCCCTAAGGGGTCGCTACAAAGGATTAGTCCACATTGGTAATTTGGCAGAGGTTTTATGCCGGATGCCCTTCCTGACGCAACCCTCCATGGTGAGAGGGGTTTGTGTTCCCACCAGGAATCGAACCAGGGACCTTTCGCTTGTAAGGCGAATGTGTAAACCCTTATACTGTTTTATTCAAGACTAAGCAATGTAAATTTACCTTATTTCCAGGATGATCAACTCTTCTGGTTTAGACCAATTCTGTGCACTGTAATCAAGGTTGGTGTCAAAGCACATGGTGCTCTAGTCCCTTTGAAGTCTGTCCAGTGGCATATGGTACTAGTTAAAGGGAGCTATCCTGTCATGGGATTCAAGTTAATGAAATAAACGATATGCAATGGACCAAGGCCAGAACGTGTGATGAGGAAGGTTACAGTGAGAGGCTGGGATGCCTTTGCCTTCTCTTCCCTACTGATCTACCTAAACTTTTCTGCTACACATGTCATCTTCTATACCTCTTTGTTTTTATTGCTGCTGCTTTCCCTCCGTTTAAGACCCCCTTCCTTCCCACAACCTCTCCACTCTTGGCCACCTTGAACGCTCTCCGTCACTGACATTGTCATTCCTTGTTCTCTGCTCCTCATCCTGTACTCAACACCAGACACATCTCTGCAGCTGCGACGGGACGTGATCTTCTGCCAGGCAGCGACGGGCGCCCTGTGCACATTAGCCGAGCAGGTGCTGACGGCATTGCGGTCTCGGTTTAACAATGCCGGCGAGTACCAGGAAGACAGCAAGGAAACCAGCCGCAAGTGGCTTGAGCAGATATCCGTCATTGGTGTTTTGATTCACTTCCAGTCCGCACTAGCTCCACACCTGGTGAGGATATGTTTTTTTTAATTTTTATTTTATTAGGAAAAAAAACAGGTTCATAATTTTTAAGTTATCAGAAAGAATGTCCTTCTTGAGACATTTTTAAACTGATATTAAAATGTTTAAACATTTCCTGCTGTATTCACTTTTTGTGGTGTCTTTTGGAATCAAATGCTCTGGACTCTGTATGACTTTCCAGCCATGCAGCTGTCTCCGCAACTACCCAAATCTTATCCTGATGCGACTTCTGAGCTTTCTTTCTCTCCTCCGGCAGAAAGAGGAGCGGACGATGCTGGAGGACACCAAGGCAGCCCTATTGGACTTGGACAAAGTCACTGTGTTCTTTAGGCAACTGGAGGATGAGTGTCTAGTCACAAGTAAGAGACTCCATCAATAAAGACTGACTTGGCCCATTCAAATCTGACTGCTGTTAATGAGCAGCTATATGATTTCACCATCTGTGAATAAAGTTCTATTGTGTGACTGTATGGTTGCTATTGAGGATGAAATTGCCATTATGCCATCACAGATTTAATTTTCTTTTCAATGAGGAGCTACTGAATAGGGAACTAAAACAATTCTATAATGGCTCCATAAATCATCTTAAACAAGGGCAGAGCATTGCAAATATCAAGGTCCCTCCTGACAGCCGACTTTTCAACTTTAGTGCTGCTCAGAGACAAGTGTCTCTAAACTAGCCCTAGCTATACCAAGCAGCTCAATTAAGTTTTTGCAAATGCATGGAATACTTTTGCTTGAAAATGCAATATGTACTATATTAGAGAAATATTGTTCTGAAGCATGACAGTGGTAAATTGATTCTATGGGTTGCATACCTTTCTCCTGCTAAACCACTTAAGGTCAGAACATTTATTTTGGAGTAATCATTCTAATACACACTGTAGTTTTAGGATGCAACCAGGTTGTTCAGAGGGGGCTTTGTGGGCATCTTTAGATAACTGTGTATAAAAAGTGTAAGACCTGGGTGCATTTGTGCCCTTAATGAGCTCGGTATCTGCATTCACCAAGGGTGCTCCGGGTTACCAGAAACCTTAAAGCCAAAGATACAAAGGATGACTGCATTCTGAATCAGTCCTCTTTTCAGCAACCTCAATATGGCCAGCAGAGATTGCTGCTCAAAAGAAAAAGCACAACATGCACTTCCCATTTTAAAAGGAAAAGCTGTGGATGAAGCAGGAATTTGCTATTCTGGGTTCACGCTTGGCTGCAGAATGTATTTGGTGTACACAAAAACGGAATGCAGTGCATGCACCAACATATTGCTATTGGTCATTCATAGGGTACTTGTACTCATTTTGTATGACAGGCATGTAGAGAGAGGTTTACTATACACACCCAGTCTGCTACACTTACAATGTTTTTACCAAGCTTTTTTGCTGACATCAGCTTAGACTGCTGCAGTGCAGGTAGATGGGTTTTGGCACCAGTGTCTATTGGATGCTATTGATTTACTAACAGCATCTTCAGAGGCTGGGAACTGTGTGTAAGGCACAGACATATAAGCAGCGAGTCTAAGGCCCCTGAGCTCAGCCTGAAACATTGCGGCCAATTCCACAAGATTATTGCTTGGCGGGTTCTCTAGGAAAGAGCATTGACCCCAGAGGTCACTCAGCAAAGGTCATTTTTTCCATTTTTCTGATAAGTGCTCATGCATCACTGCTGGAAAATGTTAAGAGAAATCATTTATAAATCTGAAGTCAGCTTCAGATTTGTAAATGATTTCTTGTCATATATAATTTGTAGAATCAGAGAAGGACATTGCTCTGTATTTTTTGTGTTTATCACAATTTCTTTTAAAATCCATTTGCTTAATATACACCAGATGTTGACATGACTATAAATAGTAAATGATGAAATCAGGTTTCCACCTCTGACCTTTTGTTGTGGACAGGGATTTGGACAGCTCATGCCTGATTTTCAGAAAATGTTAAAGATTTTTTGTTTTTTGTTTTTAATGTGTATTAAGATAAGATTATTCTAAAGAGTTGCTTTTTGTGCTGTTTAAAATACCATTTCGAAAGCAGAATTGCAACAGAGGACCTGATTTTTGTTGGAGGGTGTAGAATTTCATGCTCATTGACAGTGACGGAGGTCAACTCAGTGGAGTTTCTCTTTACTCTTAATTTACCATGCTGACTAGTAAGGAATTATGAATATGCACATTATTTCTTTACTAACTATAATAAATCATTCAGAGTTCACACAGCCATATACAACAAAATATGTGGACGTGTGAACGCTGTTAAGGTTTGCACATTTTCATTTGGAGAGTGTCTCTGTAAGTCTTTTTAACCTCTTCTTTATCTGTGTATGGTTGTTGCAGACACACCAGTGTGTTACCAGGTGGAGGGCAGCCGACATGCCCTGAGGGTCACCCTGTACCTGGACAGCTGTCACTTCAATGAGCTGCCCAGTCGGCTGCAAAATGGAGGCAGCCTCAAACTCCACACTGTCTTCTTCACAAGGGGTAAGACTGAGCAAAAAGGGGCAGGGGAGAAACTCAAAGGGAAAAACTCCAGGGTGTAGTTCAGCTGGTAAAGCATGATGTAATAGTGATAAGTAAGGCCGGGTGGCGTGAGTATCAACATGAAACCTTTTACTGTGAAATGAGCCACATATCTCAAAAGCATCAGACCTAAATTCACTTATATACATTATATATGTGGACTTGAGTCATTAAAAAACACTCAATGCGCCATTCAGCCTTTCAGCCTCTTACACATGTACATTTCCTCATAACTTTATTTGATTTTATTAAGTTACAGTGAAGCCTTTTATTGACCATTTAAAACACTACTTTTATGCTCTCCTTTAAAAACATGCACATTTTAACTCTCAGTCTCACTTGGCTTAATATGAATGTAGAGCATTATGCATCATGCCAGTCTGCCAAATAGCTACTAATTTTCCATACACAAATACTAGTTGGAATGTTAATCTCATGAGCGAGCACGTATTGCTAGCATATACTTCCAAATCCAGCACGGCTCAGAGCCATTTAATAGTGCAAATTTGTGGATTAACATCGCCATCTACTGGAAAAGAGTCTTGACTGCAGGCTCTGGGGAACTATAAGACACTTATGCTTTATATTGACACTTTTGTGTCTGGGAATATATATAACAAAAATATTTCCCATGAAAATGCTCTTGAACTTAAGAAATTTTATTATTTTTGTCTTTTCATATTATTAAATGTCAAGGTTAGAAACGTTGCGTCCAGTTAGAAGTTGGTTGACTTTAGTAAATGGAGGGATCAGATCTAATGTTACATCTATACAAGGTTTAATGATCAGTTTTGAAACAGTAAGTTTTTATTTAGGATTGACAGGAGCTATATACTTCCTAACTTTTTTCCCCAGCTCTGGAGCGTCCAGAGGGAGTGTCCCAGCAGGACTACCTTGCCATGGAGGAGTTCCAGCAGCGCACCAATGCTGTCTCACTAGAGAAGGTCAAGGCCTACTACCGCAGACTCAGGTGCCCGTTTTATGTGGCTTTATCTCTCTTCAGTGGAATCATTAGCACTCAGGATATGTTTCATGTTAAAAAGAGTGTTCACCCTGTGGTGTTACGTAACAAGTAGAAACTACAGTTCTACATTACACGTATAACCTAAAACTTATTACATTCAAGGTTAAGAATTTTTCAAGGTTAGAACTTTCATTTATCCAGATTTGTCCTTGAAAAATTCTCACATCAACTAAAAGGATTGTGTTATAAAGAAACATGGCTCTTCTATTGTTTCTCAAGCAGTTGAATGTGCACTTAAGTGCTATTGCCCATACAGTATAAATATTAACTCCTGTACAAGATAGTTTAGGAATAAGGCTCTACTCACTGTTTGTGAATATGCATAAAGGCATATATGCTCGTATTCAAATTGTAATTCTAGTGTTCATCTGTAACGTATTGATGTTTTAAATAGTGTCTGGTTTCTCATATGTGTGCACTAATTCCCAAAAGCGATTCAACAGTGCAGCATCAATAAATGATGAAATACTTAGTGTTGCAGTTGCATATTCTGTAAAGAAGTACTGTAGATGCTAGATGACTCAGCTCTCAACAAAGTGAGTCACTGGACACAAATCAGTAATTTTTCAAACCAAATAAAGAGTTGGAATAAAAATGCTTTTGTCCTAACAGGGCCTTCTATTTGGAGAAGTCTAATCTTCCGACAGATTCCAACACCACAGCAATGAAGATAGACCAGGTAAATCTATACTTAACCTGATATGTTTTTACATATGATTAGTATATTGTAGTCTATATGGTCTTTTATCATATAATGTCTGCCTTGTTACTGTGACATAAGGTAATTTTTTATATAATTTTGTGACTGAATATAAATGCAAGCACAGATACTGGGCCTTGAAGTTAGAGACCTTCAGCCAAGCATTTCCAAAGTAAGATGAACTGGTGTGTCATTCCCTCCACTGGAAACCCCTTTCTAGCTCATCAAGATCCCCCTTATTAACCTCCAACTAACCCCAGCAGTTATCAATTGTTTCCATTTGAACATCAATTCTAGTGTCCCAAACTGACTGTAGTTGAAATAGATTGCAGTGATTAAAACTGAATAGATCATTGTTTTAATATAGAAAGATTTATACTCAGGTTTTCATTGTCTTTCAAGAGAAAAGCAGCAGATTTAGACTTCCTCCTGTTATATTTGATGGTTGTTTTTGTTCCCCATTTTCGTGCTCCATCTTACAAGTCAGTGACTCTACTTTGCCTAGTATTAAACTTTAAAATATTTTTGTAAACACATGACCTTTTCCGCAATGTTTTATCTCTCTTTTCTCCAAATGAATATTATTGTATTATTTTGGAGTGTTCTGCTTATTTCACTATACAGTTCTGTGAAAAACTAAGTACACCCTTACTGCTTCCATAAGATTTAGAAGGGTAAGTTGAAGCCAGTTGCTGTGAATCAAATGCACTTTATTAATTAATGATCAGCCAGTGCGACCACCTCTATAAAAGCAGAAGTTTTGGCAGTGTACTAGTCTGGAGTATTAGTTTTGGGAAATCCCAGCAAATTCACCCCAAGGTCAGACAGTGCAATGCTCAAAGAAACTGGAAAAACCCAAGAGGTACATCTCAGACTCTCCAGGCCTCAATTAGCATTTTAATGTTAACGTTCATGACAGTTAGATTAAAAAAGACTAAACAACTATAGCTTGTTTGAAAGGATTGCCAGGAGAAAGCCTCCTCTTTCTAAATAGAACCTGGCAGTGACTTCTAAAGCTCCGTGAGGCGACTTTTGTTGTGAATTGGTGCTATAAAATTGAATTAAACTGAATTAAAACTCGTCATATCAATTTTCAAACATGGTGGTGGAAGGGTGATGATTGGGGCTTCTTTTGAGGTCACAGGACCGGGGCACCTTGCAGTCACTGAGTTGACCATGAACTCCTCTGTATATCAAAGTATTCTTGAGCCTGTCTGTCCACCTGCTAAAGCTTGGCTTGAATTTGGTCATGCAGCAGGACAATCTACCGGCAAATCTACAACAGAATGATAATGTAAGTTAATGCTGCTAAAGGTGGTCCTAAAAGCTGTTAAATCATGGGGTGTGATTAGTTTTTCCCATGAATGCATAGAGTCCTTAGAAAACTCTATTTTTTCACAGGACTTTATAGTATTTTTGTCTTGGTAATGAGTGACCTTTTCATTCACACTGTTTGACACTACTTATAAAACTTGATAGTAGTCTAAAAGGCATGTTAAGATGACCTCTTTTTTGATATGGTATTGAATCACTTGTCAGAAGTCCATTTAACCACTAACCTTTGCTGACCTTTAATCCACCACATAGCTGCTGAGACCCCTCAACACTCTGGACGACCTTTGTCGACTAATGCAGTCCTACATCAACATGCGCCCGAGCGCCCAAGGCCACCCGTCAGGTGTGAGTGTGCTGTGTGTGTCCTCTGAGCTGTGTAACCGCCTGGGAGCCTGCCACATCACCATGTGTGGCACAGGCATGCAGAGGTCAGTCTGGCACTACCCCAGAATTATTATACTGCTTTTGTAGTGTCAATGGACTGTCAGGTGGAATAGAGTGAACAGAATGCAGAGTCGCTGACACGCACCACTGAGCCTCATAAGCTCAGCTTAACCCAACCGTCCAAATTCATTTTGCTTCAGTTGTGTGTCCTGTAGGTGCATATTATGGACACCCCAGTTTGTGTGTATTACAGAAGAACATGCAGTACTAACCTTTGGCCTTCGTGTTATTTGCAGATGTACCCTAAGTGTGACACTCGAGCAGACAATGATCCTAGCCAGGAACCATGGCCTAATGCCACGCTGCATCATGCAGACCATGGACATAATGCGAAAACAGGTAAACCTGAGGTGGAGTAGATATTATACTGAATTTTATAGAGCAAAAGAGGTTATTAGAGAACTAGTTTAATAAGACCTCAGTCTTAGAATCCTATTAAATGAGGACTACAAAGGAAAACTAATTATATAAAGCTCCAGACAAAAAACCTTAGCAGTTAATTTAATTAGTTTAAATGTTATCTATGTGGACTTATTAATATGAAAAACAAGCTTTTGTAAGATGGTACAGTTCACTGGTGTTACATGAAGATAATGGATCAGAAATTCCAAGGAGTTCCCTTAACTTTAAAAGTACAATGTAAAACTGTAGGAAACTGTTTACAATGAAACTGAATGTAGTTTAAAAGTTAAAAATTGTCAACAATTACAATTTCCATTTTTACATTTTATTAATAATTTTGTGCATTGTGATTCTTTCTTTCCTAATATACTCATTTCTTCCTTCCTAAACTAATTATGCATGTTTAATTAAGTTTAGCCATTTGTTAATATGGTCTTTGGAACTTATAGCATATATTTTCTCTTTCACTAGGGGGCAAGAGTTGAGCTCTCTGCTAAAAATCTCAAGGTAATGGACCAGATGCCTCCATCAGCTCCAAGGTACTGAATGAAACCATTTACAGGCTCCTTAAACCATGCCTTCAGTTAATTGCCCCATTTATATGTAAACTGTGTGGATACCCCTCATTTGAAGTTTTGTTCTTTTTTTTTTCCAACAGGCTCTTCAGGCTATGTTTGCCACCCTCAGATGGAGACCTCTAAGGATACTGTTATCATGGAGAGAGTGAACATGGAAGTGGAAGACATTAGCGATGACAGAAGCAAAGAGACACTGCCAGTGAAAAAAACTCTGCCTCTCCCCATTGCCCTTGTCACACAGGGATCATTTTAACATGGATGCCACTAGAGTCTTCAGAGCATCAACAGTGAGACTGAGGCAACCTGAGGCTCAAGACTAGTTATGTATTGTTATACTGGAGCCAACCATATAGAAGTATTATTGTGTTGGATCTCTTTCCACGCAGAGTTGAAATAAATGACTTGATAACTGGTTCAAAATGTTCACAACACAAGTTAAAGGGAGAAGGCTCCATAAAGACAATGTCTGCAGTGATTATGCTCACAACTGAGCTTGTATTATTAACTGGATTAACCAAACTACCTGTCGCTGACTGTCATCCTAAATGCAAATGTTATTCATTTTGCCTTGGACTGCAAATTCCAGAGAGCTGTCAGTTTCTCTCTTAGAGCTGGTGTCCCCCAGGGCTTGATGTTTGGACCCCAAGTGGAATAGAATACTTGAATGGTCTGGTATTCATGTATGATAGCTTGCTGAGTCGATGCAGAAAGTCAAAGATTAGACAGAGAGATGGAAGTAGGGACTGAGGGGCAGATGAAGATGGTGTGGGGGGGCTGTTTTTTTTTTCCTTCTTCAGCCTGCTGCATGTGGTTACTGTGCAATTACTGTAGGTTTAGTGTGAGTACTGTATTACTGCACTATATGAAGGATAGTTATTTATTGTGTCCAGAAGGAGCGTTTTTATCGCCTACTTATACTATATCGGGTATTAAAGAATCTAAAAGCATTCCAGCCTACATATTGAACAGTATTTAAAGGACCAATGGCATGCTGCCTCTTAGATGTAACTGCTTTTGTGTATTTCATTTTATTTATGTGTTTGGAATTTGATAATGTCAGGAAGTGTTACATTAATCTTCAGGGAGTACAAGGGATAGATGTACTGAAGCTAGCTTATCAGAATCAGGACAGAGGAAGCTTAAACTACACAAGGCTGGTTCTCAACAAGCAGCCTCATCATCAGGTTGTGATACTGAATCACTTTTAAATTATTAATATATTAATTCAAGTGTGCTAGTTGAAGGATATTCTTCTGTTAACTGAAACACCATTTGATTTTTAGATTGGCTTTTATGTTTTCTTGAAACTATAGTATTTACTGTAGGTATTAAAATAAGCACAAACATTGGTCCATTCAGTGTTAAAAAGTACTGTACGCAGTTTGCTGATGATGTGAACAAAGGGATTGTCTGACTGAAAAACAGTAACATTAGTTTACTGATCATTTTATTTTTTGTAAATACAAACTGTAACACGTTGGAGGAAGAGGGAGAGGGTATGTAGAGAATTACAGCAGAGAATTGCTATAAATTAAATTGGATTATTTTTTATGGAAATAATATAGACTATAAAACCGTTTTCTATTTGTAACTGTATTTTAAGAGAAGCTGCTTCTCTTTTTCTAAGCGTAATGTTACTGACAACTTGTTTTTGGCTGTTAAAATGTTTGAAATGCATTTCAAGGACCTCTCCTGACATGCTGCGTTCATTATGGCAGATCACTTGAGCTTTTTTATTTGGTTCAAACTAAACATGTTGAAATAGGCTCTACACATCCCTTGGCAGTGGCATGACCAACACAATTTTAAATTCGGCTGGTGTATATGACTCATGTTTTTTGTTTTGTTTTTTGTTTTGCATCTTAATTTCCCCTATCAAAGTTACTATTCACATGAGAGTTGTAAATATTTTAAAATCCAGTGCAGCAGTAGTTATTGTAACCTGGTCTTTAGTGTTTTATCAGTTCAAATGAGCTAATGATTGCAGCATGTTGGTGTAGCAGGACATACATGTCACTGCTTACACATTTATTTACATTATTCTAATGTTTCATTACTGTATATACTTTATCTGCAATTTTATGTTGCTTGAAAATAACTGTAAAAAGTATTTTTTGTTGAAACTTTCTAAAATTATCATTGTAAATGGAACCTTAACAAGCTAGTGAATAAAATGTTCTCAGTATGACAAGTTTTTCAGTGAAGTAGTGTTGTTGGTGTGGTCTAAAAGACGTGATGACTGCTCTAAAGTGTAGGGAACGATGATTTTCTCTTTTTTCACCAGGCTCTGACTGAGTAATGTTGGAAATAACCTGTGGGACTTATGACTTTACATGGTTTCCTTTTTCATCTGATTTATAATTTTGCTTTACGTTGTATTGTGTATGGTCTTACAGCCCTGTTTCCAAAGAGGAGCCTAATTTCATGTAAAATACAAAAATTCAATAATTTGCAGATCATTTAAGCATTTCATTTAACTAAAAATAGTACAGAGACAGAATAGGAAATGTTGAAAGAAGAAACATTATTCAATTAAAATTTAAAAAAAAAACAATTGGCACAGTGGCACCAAGAGACTGGAAAGGTTGTTTCATGCTAAAATAAATAGTTTGAACATCTCACATGAATTGGCAACAGATGCATCTTGAGGTGACTTTTGTTGTGAATTGGTGCTACACAAACAAAACTGAATTGAATCAGTAATATAGGCATTTAAAAAGAGAGTTTTCACAGGACTCTAAGTAGTCCTGTGGAAAAACTAAGTACCTCAGTAACTTGTAGCACCACCTTTAACAACAATAACTCAAAGTAGTAGTTTTCAGTATGAATTTATCAGTCTCCTACATCATTGTGGATGTCTCAAGTTTGACTTTAGAATACACTGATCACATATAACATTATGACAACCTGCCTATTATCATGTTTGTCCCTCTTTTGCTGCTAATGTACATCAGTGCACTTTGGCCACCCATGACCCTGTCACCGGTTCACCACTGTTACTTTCTTGGACCACTTTTGATAGATACTGACCACTGCAGCCAGAAATACCCCACAATACCTGCAGTTTTGGAGATGCTCTGGCCCAGTCATCTAACCATCACAATTTGGCCCTTGTCAAACAAATCTTTCCACTTGCCCATTTTTCCTGCTTCTAACACATCGACTTTGGGGACAAACCGGTCACTTGTTACCTCATATATCCCACCCATTAACAGGTGCCATGGTGAAGAGATATTGAGTGTTCACCTGTCAGTGGTAATAATGTTATGCCTGATCGTGTACTTTGGTACACAGAGGAGTGTATGATTATCTCAGTCACTGCAAGGTGCCCGGGTCCTGTGGCTACATAACAAATCCAAATCATCACTCCACAACCAAGCTTGACAGTTGTCACTAAATGTGGAACTGTGCATTTAGGCCCAACATCTCCACTTTGTTCTCATCTGTCCAAAGGACATTGTTCCAGAAATCGTGTGGTTTGTTCAGTACAACTCTACAAACCTAAGCTGTGCTGTCATGTTCATTTTTTTTTGTGAGAAGGCTTCTCCATTGGAAACCCTTCTAAACAAGCATTTCTTTGTATTATTTGGCCTAAAAAGAAGAGATACCACCCATTAGTCCAGGTGGCATCTGTAAAAGCCCTTTTAAAGCTGAACAGTACAAATAGACTATATAGACTAAGGAATATACTAGTCTATGGAATATACTCTATACTGCCATGCAGATAACTTTGATTTCAAGTAAGTAAGTTAGGCAAAACAATGCCAAACCATTCTGTATATATATATATATATCAGTTCAGCATGACTTTGTATTCATAATCTGGGTGCTAAAGAGGCCTCCCAGCGAATGGGACCTGCCTCCTACTGGAAACATTTGGCTCAAAGCTTTTTAAAAATCCTGTTACTTTTATCAAATTCAAAATAAGAGTAGATTTTCAAAACGTATAATTTTCAATTGAATATATCTTTAAAGTCTTTAATGTATTCTGTTTTTGTTTATATTTTACACAGCTTCCCAACTTCTTTTTTTTTTTTTTTTTTCTCTGTTGTTGTTGTGGGTG
>VUQH01021157.1:1525-19066 GCA_015106775.1 Etroplus canarensis | reverse complement strand
TTTAATTTTTTAATTTATTTTTTTTTTTTTATTATTTTTTTCTTTTTTCCATTTTTTTTTTTTTTTTTTTTTGCCAGTGCTGCTGTATTGGGGGTGGGGGTGCTATGAATCATTTAGTCCACATCCTTCACTTTCAAGTGGCTGCAAATTGATATGCATTGTTTCACACTGGAGTGTGCGCAGTTAACATTGCAAAGCAGGCTGGGATATTCAGTTTCTTTGTCTTATGTCTTGCAGTTGTTGACGGATACTTTCACGTAACGAGGGACTGTATATGTATTCCTACGCAACCCTTAAGGCATAGAATTACATAGTTCTGGTGCCCATTACCCTGAGTGAAGAAAGCTGCACATATGAATAGTGTATGAGTATGTATCATCCGATGAAATCATCTCTTGCAGTTTCTCTCTTGGGCTGGAGTTAAGTGGAGAAGATGGCAGGTTATCTCGGGGTAGATTTTTATACCCACAACCTGTTCTTTTATCCAAATCACAGGAATGAAGCTTTCCACCCTGCAACTTACAACTTATGATTGTTTGAAAAGGACACTGGAAGAAGGGCTGACCTCATGTTACATTTCATTTATTCATTCCATTTAATTATATAGTATTGTAATTTTTGTGCCATTAGGTAATTGCAGGGAGTCTTTTAGTCGCTGATGACCAACGTGGTAATACTGGAATTAAATCCATGTGCATTTCCCTCCTTGCTGTGTGTCAGATGGCCGGAAGGGGCTAAGGTAAAAGCATACACTGTGCAGTTTCGCATGGTTATTGCAATTGGTTTTCTAGAGGGACCGGCACCGACTGCATTCACCACCAGCACACACCCCTCAGCACCGGTGATGCATTCCCGCGGCAAGGGCACGGACAACTCCTCCTTAGAGTCGCCTCGACTTTAGAATGGTGCAGAAATCTCTCAACGGCGGGGTTTACCCAACTCAAGCCGGAGAGAAGAAGCACAAAGTCGGGTTTGTCGGTTTGGATCCCGGGGCTCCCGAATCCAGCAGGGATGGGGCGCTGCTCATTGCGGGTTCGGAAAGCACCAAGCGGAGCAGCATCCTCTGCAGACCGAGGTCCAGCATCTCTGCTGGAAGACCAAGACCGTCGAAGAAAAATGCCAGCTATCGGAAACTACAAAATTTCCTCTATAATGCGCTGGAAAGACCGCGAGGATGGGCGTTCGTCTACCACGCTTATGTGTAAGTGCAGTTTGGGCTTCAGCCAAGCATGTTGAGCCACCGTGCCCCTTTCATTCGGGAATACACCACATTTACTGTGTCATGGATTGTGGAGTTTTGCAGGTTGTGTGTCTCGTTATTGATTGATGATGCAGATCAAATGATGCAGTAAAGGTTTAAATATGTCCTGCTGAAAAGCTGCTAGAGCCTAATATGAGAGGAATCACTTCACCTGCATAACTCCTGCAGAGTGGCATTTTGATAGACTTTAATGTCACCATGATTCCAGCAGTCAACATTTAACAAGTGCTCACATTTCCACACTTTTGCTTTTCACTGACTGGAGTTAGCGTACGTTGCGGCAGCTTTTCAGCACCATGCCCTCTGGACAGCTCCGGGCCGCGCCGGTTCTTCCTAATTAACAATGCAGCCCTGCTCTGCACAGTCATACATGCGTGTGTGGAAGCTGAGGCAGTGCTCTATATTTTACACTCTGTTGACCTCTTGCAGCTGAACCATGATGCTTTGCTTTTGTTGTTTTTGTATGTCAGGTTAGTGAGGTTTAGGTTGAGTATAGACGACTACCCAAGGAGCTAATTCTAGACCCCAGTGCCATCATCAGCACGAAGTCTCATGATCTGTGATCTCTCCCGATTGATCAGGACAGAGGCAAGAAACTGTTTTAGGTAAAGGGATCACATGGTTCTTTCATTTTGAAGTGGTGCTGCAGCCATTTGTATCTACAAACTTGGAATATTTAAATTAAATATTTAAAAAAAAATAGTCAGAATCTATTAATCAGAGTCCAAGATATCCAGGATATGATCTTACATTTCTCATAATGCAAGCATTTTTAAAAAAAAAAAAAAAATTAATCCTCCCTGTCTCATAATTGTAGTCCATATCTATGATGCAGACTTCCTGTTTAAGGCAGCAGACATTAGTCAACTGCTTTCCCAAGCTGCTCCCCATCACAAGTAAGATTATATACAAAATGACTGAAGCCTCTCTCATCTTATGTGTAACATCCTCATAAGATGAAAGATTTACACACAATTATGTTTTCCAAGTGAAAAGGTATTTCAATTGCATTTTGAAGGCCCTTCTAGACAATCCGTCCAATTCAGTGATACTGCATGCTTGGTAGTGTGGAGTTGAAATAGCCACAGTGTTGAGGAATTCACTGTGCACAGCATATCAACCCCCCTGAGACAGCCGGGTACCCAGAAGTAAGCCTGTGCTCTAATGTGAAACCGCATACACACACTCACACAGAGCCCTCTGGGTACTTCTGAAATATTAACTGAATACTATAGCAGCCCACTAAAACTCAGTCTCCAGTGTTTGCTTTTTCGGGAGATCTTCATTGACCAGTACTTCTCTTAAGAAGCAGTGCTATCTTGATGGCTGCATCTTGTGCAAGCAGACATGCTGTGTTTTTGTTCAGTAATACAACATTTGTACCCATGCTATGTCTGACAGCCTAGTTAGAACAGGGTCAGTAAGCATGTGTGCTGTCTAAAATCAGAATCCTCTAGAAAGTTTCCTGTGAAAATCTGCCCTAACACAAATAAAGCTGATTGGAGAAAGGTGCTAGAGCATGTGACTGTGATCATACACTTACAAATATTGCTACAGTGTGCACACTATGCCATCCATCCAGAAAAGAGTCTAACCACGTGTCTGCGCATTTGTCTGTTCTTTGCATTATTCATTATCACCACACTTCATTTAATCTCCCAACTCTTGACTTCAACATAGCTGATTTATAAAACTAACATTTGCCGACATTAGTCAGATCTTTCCATGCCTGGTTCATTTTGTTTCTTATCTCTGACCAGGTTATAAAAGCATTTAGCATAAAGTGACATAGTTGCCTTGAAATAAGGCAGCAGTATTACAAAGCATGCCAACAGCTATTTCTTTTTGACAGGGTTTCTCTGGAGATGCCAGTCAGGTGTTATGCTCAGTGGCCTCAATTGTAACACATGTGAATAATCAATATGTGGAACATGAGTACTGTACATCCAGAGTACTCTTGGCGTTGCTGCTTTGTTCCCTCTCTCTTTCTATCTCCCTCTATTTGTCTAGGTGTGTGAGACCAAGGCTAGCCTTTCCTCTTAACTTCTGGTCCAACATTAGTCAAAGGAAAGGGATACAGTGATCCACAGTCAAGAGTATTCCTGTGGGGCTCATTCTTTGGCATTTTGTAAAATACAGCTTGGCTCTTTTCTTTGATGAAACAAAATCTGCTACAAAAGGCATGTTGCTAGAAAGTAAAATATAGCTAATTATCAACATTCTGCAATTATTTCTACAAAGTTATGGCAAATTCCTGATCTGATACAGAGCTAGTTCCGTTATCTTTAGCCATTTGGCTTCTGCAGGAGCCTGATTACCATGTGTCCTCTTGCAGAAAGCACCAGCTGTGTGAGATACTTGAAAAGCCTCTGCAGCTATAAGATGACAAAATGTGTCAGTTCTGCACCAAAGTGGAACTGAGGAATAGTGCAGACAAAGATTGCAAAAACAGAGGAGGGCAAACAAAGGGATTAAAAGGTGAACAGTCAGTGAAAGCAAAATAAGTATTCTGTTAAATGATTGAGGGAGACAAATTGAAGACATGGTGTGGTTATACACTCTTTTGCTGAGAGGGCCAGTGAAGACAAACTGGGGAAGAAATAAGGCAAGGACAGTAGCAGACAGATGCCGGCTGCCAAGCTGCTGAGATGTGAATGAGTGGTCTGTTTTAGTAGAAGATGGGTCTGCTGTGATGGAGTGGAAGATTGAGTCCTTGTTGGACTAATTGCATTCTACTGCTACTCTAATGGGAAACACTGATAAGCTGTCAGGATGCTGTAATATTTAATATACAGTATACTGTATGTACCCGTAGGGATGCTGAAACAAGGGCTCCCTTAAAATACAGGTTTGACACATTTTGGAGATTTGCTGCTGCAGCCTTGCTTGGTCATAACCATTTAGCAAGGTTATAGGTTTTGTTTGGAATATGATAGCAAACACAGGTTGTTTCTGTATCCACACATGAAGGTTAAAACTGTACCGTGGGTAGAAAAAAACATACAGTGGATCCATGAGTTTCAATTAAACAATTTTTTTTTGTAATTTTACCTCTGTACACAACCACAGTAGATTTCAAAGCCAAAGTCAAACTGTGATCAAAGTGTAGGTGCAGACCAGATGAGGCATATTCCCTATTCCATGACAAAGGAAGCAGATAAAAGATCTGGAGTTGCATTTGGTAGCTGTTCACTGAAACTTTCAATATGAGGTCTAAAGAAACATGAGGGAGGCCATTGTTAACCTGAGGAATAACAATCAGCTGACCAGGGAGATAACAAAAACTTTGGGAGTGGCCAAAACAACAATCTGGAACATTCATAAGAAGAAGAAATTTATTGACCAGCTCAGCAACACCAAAAGGTCTAGAAGACCACAGAAGACAATAAAAGTGGACAAATGCAGAATTCTTTAAAACAAGGTGCAAACCACTGGTTACAGTCAAGGATAGAAAGGCCAGATTAGATGTTGCCAGAAATTATCAAACAGAGCCTGCAGTTCTGAAAGAAACCTCCTTGGGCAGATGAACTTGTACCAGAATAATAAGAACAGAAATGTATGAAGAAGAAAATTAACAGCTCATGATCTGAAGAATACCACATCATCTGTCAAGCATGGTGGAGGCAGTGTTACGACATGGGAATGTACGACTGCCAATGTAACCTCCTCACTAGTATTTATTGATGATGTAACTCCTGATAGAAGGAGCAGGATGAAGTGTGAAGGGTACAGGGCTATACTCTGCTCAGATTCTGTCAAATGTTGCAAAACTGATTGGAAGGTGTTTTACAGTGAAAATAGATAATGATCCAAAGCATACTGCAAACACAACCAAAGGCAAAGAAGTGGAATATTATTCAATGGCATAGTCAGTTACTGAATCTCAACCCAGTAGAACAGCTTTTCAGTTACTGAAGCCAAAACTGAATGCAAAGACACTCACAAATAAATAGAAACTGAAGGCAGCTGCAGTGAAGGCCTGGCAGAGCATCTCAAGGGAGGAAAGACAGCATTTAGTGATTTCCAGGGGTTATAAACTTCAGGCAGTCACTGACTGGATTTTCATCCAAGTGTTTAAATAATCCTTATATTAACAGTTAAGTTAGTTTGACCAATTACTTCTGAACTGCTGAAAAAGGGGGATATGTATAAAATGGCTGTACTTCCAAAACAGTTAATGCAATTATTTGTCAAAACCCTTGAATTAAAGCTGAAATTCTGCACTTTTGGACCTACTTTTATGTAAACAAGATCCAGAAATGCTGTTCTGCTCTCTGGAATGAGGCAATATGGAAAACTGTTCTGCAGTCTGACAAATAAAAATATATGATTCTAATTGGAAATTGTGGAGGATCTGTCCTCTGGGTTAAAAAGGATGAGAACCATCTTGCTTTTTATCACCGTACAGTCCAAAAGCGATCATCTATGACAAATAGAGGCATATTTTTATAGAGGATATGATAATTTTCACATCTATAATTTCACCAGTAATGCTGAATGATATTTACCAGTTTTGCAGGAAACATGTTGCCATCCACATGTCTCTTTTTTAGAAAAAAACTGCTTATTTAAGGAAACAATGTTAAACTACATTTTTTACATATTAGAAAGCATGACTCTGTAGTAAAAGAGTCTGTGTGCTAAACTGGCTAGTCTGCACTCCACTTGAAAACATTTGCGTAAATAATGCACCAAAGAAGAACCCAAACATTTCATTTCATATTCTAAACTACAACACTTGGTCTCTTGAGTTCCAAAAGGTTACAGGGTGTTGTACATTTTTAAAAATTTATATTTTATACTGTACCCCAACTTTTCTTACATTATATCATGGGGGAAATAAATTCAGCCAAAACATACCGCAATATGTCATTTATTCCACATGTTTCACATTTAGGTGGCTATAAATTTACCTACATCGTTTCAGAGAGAAGCAAAGTAGACTGAGATGTTCCATTTCTTTGTCACATGTGTTGCTGAATTAACAATTAGCATATGGTTTCTAATGTGAACAAGTATTAGATAAAAACTGCTTTGACACTGTAGTTTTGAGTCAGCTTGTTGACTCCTCTGTGCTTGTACTGCACACTTATGTTTCAGCATATGTCATTATTTTGCTGATGTGGCAGCAGTGGCTTCTGTGCAACAAAGACTACATAGAAAAAAATTTGTTGTAGTGACAGTTATGACAAGGCCACATTACACAATAAAGCAGCTTATTTAGAAAAACAGTCAAGCGAGCATAGCCAAAGTGTTTTCTGCACACAAGAATTATTTTAAGCAGCTTTAACTGATATATTTACATTGTAATTGATCACGTTGCTACTTGCACAGCACATAGACAGAAGTATTTGCTCACCTACACATTACACTTACAGGAGATTTTATTACATGCCATTCTAAATCTATAGACATTAATATGGAGTTGGTCCCCTCTTTACAGCTATAACAGCTTCTGCTCTTCAGGGAAGGCTTTCTATAAGATTTTGATGTGTTTGTGGTAATTTTTGCCCATTTATCTTAAATAGCATTTGTGGGGTCAGACAATGATGTTGGATGAGAGAGCCTGGCTGGCATTGTCTGTTACAATTCATCCCACTGGTGCCTAATTGGTGGATATGTGCTTGAATGTTTAATATTTTGTGATCCTACACAAATGCTATTTAAAATGTTGTTTATAATGTATTTTCCAAACTGAGAATCATCCTTCAGACTGCCAGATAGAGATTTATTTTTTTCAATACACAGAACACATTTCCACTTCTCCACTCCACTTCTGAGTCCAGTGGCAGCATGCTTTACACTACTCCATCCAATTCTTGGTGATTTGAGGCTTGCATACAGCTGTTTGGCCATGCCATACAGTTCCTGATGCACAGTTTTTGTGCTAATGTTAATGCTAGAGGCAGTTTGGAACTCTGTAGTTACTGAGTCAGTGGAGTGTTGGCGACTTTTACACACTATGTGCCTCACTATTCAGCAACCCCAATCTGTAAGTTTACGGGGTCTGCCACTAAATCGCTGTGATTCCTAAATGCTTCCACTTTGTAATAATACCACTTACAGTTGATTGTGGAATATCTAGGAGGGAAGAAATTTCATGAACTGCAATGGTGTTGCAGCAATGGCATCCTATGTTTGAGTTTAGTGAGCTCTTTAAAATGACCCATTCTTTCACAAATGTTTGTGAAGGCAGACTGCATGGCTAGGTGCTTGATTTTATACACTTGTGGCAAAGAGACTGAATGAAACACTTGAGTTCAATCATTAAGAGGTGTAGTGCCTCTATCCATATAGTGTAAAAGAAAGGAGTTCAAATATTCATTGACGACTTTATGTCTTTTAATCACTTCATTCAGCTCAGTTCAACCTGAGTCCTTCACCTCATCTTGGCCATGTTTTCAATCTATAGAAAATTTATCCAAAGGCTAAAGACGTTGGTCAGTCATAGATCTTTTTAAACCAGATCAGGTGAGAAGGATGAAGTAGCATAAAGATTTTTTAATCCATATATAAACGAATACAATGGGTTAAGTTGAGGATTCTGAGTTTGAATGACCCAGCATGACGCCACAACTCAGCGTGGAGTTATTTTAAGCAGGTAAAAACCCACGTTTGCCTCTTGGGAGAACAGGAGGGGAGAGACAAAGGAGTCTGTTTTCCTTATTATTTTCTCATCTTTTTGCCTCTTTCAGCTTAAGCCAGCTGTGTCTTTTAACAAAATTGCCCTATCAATATCAGGTCAAGTCACTTAGATCTTTTTTTAGTGTAAATATCTTTAACTTGCTTCTGTATTGTATACCAAATAATTTGCTGATGTATTTGGCAAATGCATCTGAAACCAGTAGAAACACAGAGGCGTGGCAGGGTTTTATTTCTTGATTAATTGTCAATATACATTTAGCAGATAAAACATCAAATAAGTAAAGATTTCTGTGTTCACAAGATAAGTAATGGCTGCTACAAATGCTAAATGAACAGAAAGCTACATCTGTGGCTCATAATTAAAACAATGACAGCAGATAGCTACACTCGCAGGGTCATTCGTGTATATATTTTTGCAAGATGACTGTCCCAGAAAGTCATTGTCATCCTCTAACATCCCCCGACGGGCCCACAGAGTGTCCACTGCAGTGCTGGCACATGGTCTTCACAGGCACTTCTTGCTTAGAGAACAATCCTTACTTCCTTATTTGCTCTCCGTGAGTTCGTCACAGTCTAAATTTAGCATGATGAGTATGTCTGGGTAGGCAATGTTGTGCTGAGCAGAACAAATCAATGTTTCTTTATCTGCAGCTCAGGAGGAAATGCAGACTTTTCTGCTTTCAACAACAGCCCCCTCAACTCCATTGATCAACAGTCACGTTCCCACTGATGTCGTCTGGTCCTCTCTGGCAACAAGTTGGATGTGTTTATTGCTGCCTGTGGCTGTCAACTACAAAAGGGAATGTCATTTTCATTCTTTGTGGCTTTTTATTGGGAGCTGAGGTGCAAGAGATGAAATGCTTTATAAATAGAGCTTTATGTCTGTGAGCTGTTATGCATACAGTATCAGGGAGCTACTTTATCTGTAGCTGAAACATTCAGCTTTGGTGTGAGCTAAATATAAACAATGACATTTTCTCATAAATACAGTACTGTGCAAAAGTTGCAAGTCACCCTTCAGTTCTTTTTATGTTGCAAGGAAAATGGGAAATAGGTGAAATGATTTATGGAAATGTTCCAACATAAATGGAAATTTAGTCTGTAAGACAAAAGCAAAACTTGTGCCATTCTAACCAACTTGAATGTCAGTATTTGATATGATCACCTTTAGTATTCAATAAATCTGAACTCTCATAGGCGAGCTTTCTTGTAATTTATTTAAGTAGTCTTCAGGAATAGTTATTCAGACTTCTTAAAGGACATTCCAAAGCTCTTCTTTGGATGTTGGCTGCCTTTTGCTCTATTCTCTGTCAAAAATTTCAAATTTGGATTCATTACTCCATAAGACCTGTTGCTGCTGATTTTTCAGTCCAGTTCTTGTGTAATTTGGCATACCTCAGCGCTTCCACCCTGTTTCCCTTCCTTATGAATGGCTTTTTGTCAGCCACCCTCCCACTGAGACCATTGCTGATGAGGTTTTAGCAAACAGTAGATGGATCAACTCAAGGGCCAGGTGCATCTCTCTGGTGCTGTGTCAGGCCTTTGCTGGACTTTTCTCTTTATTTCTTAAGGGCATGACTTTCAGATACTGTTCATCTGCTGTTGATAGTTTTTTTTTAGACCTGCCACCTCTTTTTTTGCCCTCTATTTGTGCAGTTTCCTCAGATTTTTTAAGGACACACGGTACACTATGCTGAGATATGCCAAGTTTTCAGCTAATAGCTCTTTGGGAATCACCTTGTTCGTGCAAAAATACTATTTTATGACTGTCTAACTGTGTTATCCTTTCAAGATTTACCTAAAGACATGAGAACACACAATGTGTTTTTGTGCTACGAGACACAAAGTACCTAAAGACTCAATTTAAAATGAGCTATTTTCTAAGTTGTCTGCTATGTGTAGACACAATACTGGCTCATCCTTTGGATTTGGTTATGATTGTAAGATTCATAGGTCAGTGTTACAAGAGTTAATAAACAAAAACTATCCTCTGAATTGGCAGACACAAGGACTGGACTGAAAATGAGTCCAAAGAAAAAACTTTGAAAGACAGTGACACTTTTTTCTTGTTTATAATTTTGTCTCTATACAGCACAGCAGTAGATTTTTAAATCCAAAAGTCAAAATGTGATTAAAGGGCAACAGATTTTCTGCTTTAATTCAAAGCATTTGACAAAATAATTGCATTAACTGTTTAGTAATTACAGCCATTTAAATGCCTATTTCCCTATTTTCAGGGGCTCAAAAGTAAGCCAGGTGAGGCCTGTTTGCCTCATTATTCAATGACAAATCAAGCATACAAAAGTTTTTGAGTTGATCCCTAGTGTTGAACTTGGATTAGATAGCTGCTTGCTGAAACTCTCAATATGAGGTCTGCGGAGATGTCATTGCAGGTGAATGAGGCCATTAATAGGTTTAAAAAATAGAAAGATAGCAAAAACTTTGGGAATGGACAATACAACAATATGGAACATTCTTAAAACGACAAAATGCACTTGCCAGTTTGGTAACATCAAAAGGCCTGGAAGACCACAGAAAACAACTTAAGTGCATGATCACAGAATACTTCAGTTGTTTAGGAAAAAACCCTTTACAACATCTAGCTAAATAAAGAACATTCTCAAGGAGGTAGGCATATCATTGTCAAAGTCTACAATCAAGAGACACTTTCATGAATGTGCAAACCACTGGTAGCACTCAATAACAGGGAGGCCAGATTAGATTTGCCAGAGAACAACTAAAAGCACCTGCCTGGTTCAGAAAAAAATATTTTGACAGATGAAAGTAAGATGAACTTGCACCAGAATGATGGGAAGAGAAATTTATTGCAAAGGAAAGGATTTGAAAAATTCCATATCATCTGTCAATCATGGTGGAGGCAATGTTATGGTATGGGCATGTATGGCTTCCAGTGGAACCGGGTCACTAGGGATTATTGATGATGTGGCTGCTGATAGAAGTTGCAGGATGAATTGTGAAGTGTACAGCACTATACTTGCTGGAGTCCCTGTAGTTTAGTGGTTACACATTCACTTTACAAGCGAAAGGTCCCTGGTTCAGTTCCAGGTGGGGACACAAGCCCCTCTCACCATGCAGGGTTGTGTCAGAATAAGCATCCGGCATAAATCTTCTGCCAAATTACCAGTGCAGAATTATCCACTGTGGTGACCCCTTGGAGAGAATACAAGGGAACAGCCGAAGGTACAGAACTATACTCTCTGCTCAGATTCAGCCAACTGCTGCAAAACTGACTTGACAGAACTTCACAGTGCAAATAAATAACAACCCAAAGTATCCTGTAAAAGCAAGGCCTGGCAGTGCAGGGAAGACAGCATTTGGTGATATTCTTGGGTTTTAGACTTCAGGCAGTAAGTGTTAGTTGACAGTAATTAAAACTATATTAATGTGTCCTATTCCTTTTGAGGCTCTGAAAATGGGGACCTATGTATAAAAAATGGCTGTAACTCCTAAACAAGTTATTCAATTATTTTGTTAAAATCAAAATTAAACCTGAAAGTCTGCACGTTGGTCATAATTTGACTGTTTGTTAAATCCCCTTTGGTGGTGCACAGAGGCAACATTACAAGAAAATGTGTCATTGTTCCAAAACTTATGGACCTAACTGTGTATGTGGCTATTTCTCTGTAAGCCCAGCTAGCATTTTCCCCTTGTTTCTGTCTTTGAGGGAAGTTCTGCTTCTCTCCTTTATCAGCAAGTGCCCTCATTAGTAGGTACTGATGAGCTTGACAAGGTCAAGTCAGCAAAGTTGTATAAACTGATCCCCAATTAGAAATGCAGCCCGCTACTTAGACCTTTCTCACTTAACACTTCATTTCAGTGACTATATTTTAGAGCAAATAATAGAATCTGACTGAGGCTACTGTAAATTTAGAACAGTATGTAAAGCATGGAGCTAAACATTCTGGTATTGCTTACGTAAAAGTGCAGTATCATAGTGTTTTTTAGATTGGCAAGCTTTCGCAAGCTGGCTATGGTAATTAAAGGATAGCTCATTATGATAGTTAATTCAACTTAATCTAAAGATGGGAAGCAGACTGGAAAAATGCACCCTGTTTTAGTCTAAGGTCACAAAATCCACCTATCTAAAGTGAAAAACTACAATTTGTAGTTTAACTGGGCTTAATTTCTTGTTAGTATCTTATGACATTCTGAAATCTCTGCCTGTCAATGTCACTGCTGCTTTTAAAAAAGACAATAGGAATTATAAACTCTGAACAAATGTTAGCTGTGTAGCTGCATTTAAAATCAATGTGGTTCAAGGCTACACTGCAGTGAAAAAGGCAGGAATACCAGATACACTATATGAACAAGATCCGGCACTGATGTTGGATGAGAGGCTTGGCTTGCAATTGCCATTCTAGTTCATCCCAAAGATGTTCATTGGAGTTGAGGTCAGGACTCTGTGTGGGTCAGTCAAGTTCTTTGACACCAAACTCATCCAACCATGCCTTTATGGACAATGCTTTGTGGACTGGGGCACAGCCATGCTGGAACAGAAAAGGGCCTTCTCCAAACTGTTCCCACAAAGCTGAAAGCATAGAATTGTCCAAAATGTCTTGGTAGGCTGAAGCATTAAGATTTCCCTTCACTGGAACTAAGGGGCCCATGTCAGTTGCAGAAAAACAACACCTGACCATTATCATAGCACCTATGTAATCCTCTCCTGGCCTTTTTAAAAACCCAGACTAATCAATCAGACTGCGGGGTATAGAGGTTTGATTCACCACTCCGCTGAACATGTTTCAATGATTCCAGAGTCTGGTGGCAACATGCCTTACACCACCCAATCTGACACTTGACATTGTGTTTGGTGATGTATGTTTTGCATACAGCTGCTTGACTATGGAAATCCATGCCATGAAGCTCCCGGTAGACAGTTATTGTGCAGATGTTAATGCCAGAGGTGGTTTGGAACTCTGCAGTTGTTGAGTCAGCAGAGTGTTGGTGACTTTTATGCACTATGCACCTCAGCACTCAGCAACCACGTTCTGCAATTGTACATGAATTTTGTATTGTGGCTGACTCCTTGTGGTTCCTAAATGGTTTCACTTTGCAATAATTTTACTTAAAATCAGTGGTGGAATTAGGATTGCGACTACGGACGATGATGTCAGTAATTGGTGATAATCAAAGTGATGGCAATAGCTTGTTGATCAAGGAAATTTTTAGCTAATTCTCCACTGATCTGTTAAATTAATCATGTCATTGTTATGGAACTCATGAAAAATGTAGTTTGCCTTTCTAGAGTTTCATGTTGCACCTCCACACATAACTGACACTTGAAATAGACTTCTCAGGGCATGCACAGGGTGCATGCACAGGGTTCATTCTCTGAAGTTAATGTGTGTAATTCTTGAGCTGCTACACTGATCCATGGTAATCATGAAATGACAGAAAATAAGACAAGAATATTTTTGACTGTTGGATTTTTCAATAAGAGCATAAGGTGACTGTATGTTTGCAGATGGTTTTTTTTTATCTTTCCTCCTTAACTTTTCCCCCTGGGAGTTTTTTCAGTGAAAAACTTGCTGTGCATGCGGAGGCGATGCTATTGGTTGTTTCACCCTAGGTGGAATATTTAGGAGGGAAGAACTTTCACCAACTGACTTGTCATAATGGTGGCTTATATAGTACCACACTCCTCAAAGAGCTCTTGAGAACAACCCATTCTTTCCCAAATGTTTGTAAAGGCAGACTGCATGGCTACGTGCTTGATATTTTGCACCTATGGCAATGGGACTGAATGAAACACCTTAATTCAATGATTAAGAGCTGTGGCCCAGTACTTTTATCCACACAGTGTATCTTGAGGAGGTGATAATGCAAAAGCAAAATCTGTCAGGGCGGCAGAAAACATGTTAGCAGGGGTCAAATTTGGCCATGGCTGCCATTCATTCATTCTTTAAATTGGAAAAGCATAAAAGTTGAGGCTAACTAATAAACTAATAAGCTCAAGTACAACTCAGATGACACCATGGCACTATATTCATTTATTCATATTAATATTAACCCCTATTATAATAATAGTCTCAGATCATCAGTTCTGTATTTGTTACTGATACACAGGAGAGTGGACTTACAGAAGGGTTTTTATTGTGATCAGTTGGTCTGCACTGCTGCATTCAGAGCTGAGGTCCAGACCCTATTATGGCTTGTCATTCAATCATTTGCATTTAGGAATATCATGCTTTTCACTTTTTGCTAATATATACATGTGCATGTGCACCAATGGAAAACCTGAAGCCACAGAGCCCACTCAATACAAATTCCAATGTAACCACTGCATATTAGTGTGGTGAATGGGTGTCTTATTTCCTAGGACCTGTTCAAAACCAGTTTGAGTGGGTAAATGAACTTTGACACTCATGATTTTCACCTTAATTTTTCCGGAAAAGGAAATGGCAGTGATCATAAGAGCATCAAATAAGAGAAGGAAGAAGGAAGCGTTGGTTTTTCTATTCTTCGGATATGTAGATGATGTAAAGCAACCACTATTACAAGAGCACCCTTTCAAACGAAAGGCTGCAAAATGTAATGACTTACAATGCAAGAAAACTAAGAATAATGTGATTTAAAATGACTTAAAAACTTTACTGGCAGAGTGCAGACTCAATGTAGTGTGAAATAAGAGCTTTCACAGTGCACAAAAGAGAGCACTTTTACCAAGTCTCGACTGCCGTAGTCATCCATGATGTATGATATTCCAAAAACACACATTCGTTGTAGATGTAAGAGAGAATGACCTCAGTCTGACTTAACAGTATTGGTGGACTTAGAGGGGAATGTGCTTTGAGCTTATTTTGCTTTTTTTTCATATTTTATGGCTTTGAGGAAGAGGAAGAAAGAGTGTCATACAGAAGAAAAGAAAAAAGCTTATTCATGGACTACTGTTGCCACAAACCATTGATCTTTGCTGCTTCATTCTGATTGGCTGACAGCCAGCAACCACTGCCAAGAAGTTCATGGACATGAACTGCAGCTGGAAATTACAATAAGCTGCATCTAGAAAAAAAAGATAATATGATATACAAGGAGGAGCCTTGATCAAATGTGATTAGGGCAGGGTGAAGCATAACAGAAAGGAAATTTGTTTAATTGTCTTCATACTCAATGTGGATAGAACATACAGTAGATAAAAAGAAAAATGTGATAGTACTGATTTGCCCAGTTTGTGACAAAATAAATATAAAAACTGGAGAGAAATTCATTTTGTTTTATTGGTACTTTCAGAGTTAAGCTTTTTGCTTCTGACCTGATGATTTTATCCAACTTATCAATAGGTTTTTAAAAAAATATTTGCTAATATTTCACAGGATATGCACAAACCTCAATTGACTGTGTGCAATATTCATTCCAGGGGAGTTGCACTATATGGAGCGCCACCTACACATTACACCTACACATGCATTTATGACATCCTATTCTACATCCATAGCCATTAATATGGAGTTGCCCCCCCCTTTGCAGCCATAAAAGCTTCTATCCTTCCAGAAAGGCTTGGAACAAAATTTGGGAGTGTGTCTGTGGGAATTTTTGCCCATTCATCCAAAAGAGGATTTCTGAGACCAGACACTGATGTTGGATGACAAGGCCTGGCTCCCAATGTCTGTTCTAGTTCATTCCAAAGGTGTTCGATGGGGTTGAGGTAAGGACTCTGTGTGACCGAGTCAAGTTCTTATATGCCAAACTCCTCCAACCATGCCTTTATGGACAATGCTTCGTGCACTGGGATACAGTGAATGCTGGAACAGAAAAGGGCCTTCCCCCGACTCTTACCACAAAGCTGGAAGCATAGAATTGTCCAAAATATCTTGGTAAGGTAACACACTGCGATTTTTCCTTCACAAAACTATGAGGCCCAAGCCAACCTGAGAAAAACAACCACATAGCAAAATCCCTTCACCACCAAATACAGTTGACGCAATGCAGTCGGTCTGGTAATGATTTCCCAAACCCAGACTCATGCATGAGACTGCCAGATAGAGAAGTGTGATTCATTGCTCCACAGAATATGATTCCACTGCTCCAGAGTCCAGTGGCAGCATGCTTTACATCACACCATCCGATACACTGGGCTTGGTCATGTAAGGCTTTGCATGCAGGCTTGCACGCAGCAGCTCCACAATGGAAACCCATGCCACAAAGCTCACAGTGCACAGTTTTTGTGCTGATGTTAATGTCAGAAGAGGTTTGAAACTCTGTAATGATATTACAAATGGACTTATAACAGTGGCATCCTTTTACAGTACCATGCTTGAGTTCAGTGAGCTCTTCAGAATCACCCATTGTATCACATGTTTTTGAGGGCAGACTGCATGGCCAGGTGCTTGATTTCATACACCTATGGTAATGGGACTGATTGAAAAATCTTGATTCAATGATTACGAGGCATGGCCCTATTTCTTTTGTCCATATAGTGCATTTTTAATTTTGTGTTAAGAAGTGTTTCAGGGACTGTTCTCCTATGTAGAGGTCCACACAGTCCAGTCTGCGTATCACAGCTCGAGTTAGCCTTAGGTGAAATTTTGCCATCATGGTCTCCTTCTAAATTTTTAAAGCTGCACAAACATATTTGTTTATATTAATAATGGATGAAATGACTGTGCAGGGGAAAGGTGACACTTGTAGTGATAAATCTAACAAGAATTATCACTTTACAGTTTCTGTCCACTCTGCTCAGCTTTCTTGCCTCTTAGATCTTGTTGCTCTCATCAGCTTCTTTTCCAGCTATAGAGTGTAGTCGTATGACACCTGACCAACAACAAACAGCACATAGAAAGAGAAGCTAGCAGCAGATAGTGACTATAGTGAAGCTTTTAGTAGAGAGCAAGACTACTGATGTGTGTAAATGTATTAGAAACACATTATCCAGCAACCACTCTATGATTTCTTAACCCAGTTAAACCAGCCAATCAATAAATCTGTCACTTACTTGTTTTATATAGGTCAAATGCTGATCCTTCCCCTTGTTTTCTATATATCTTTTTGAGTGCAACATTATCCAATTTTTTAAAACATCTTATCAGCCTGCCTTCACTCAATTTTTGTTTCACAAGAAAAAACATGATCATATTTCATATTATATATTAAGAAATTGCATCATTTGTGTAGTGTGATCTTTAAATTGAAACACTGATAATGGGACTCAACAGACACTTAGTGTCAATCTACAATATCTCCATGAGTTATGACTGATGATGCATATGACTCATCCTTTTAGAATCCTGCACCTTCTAAGTATTGGGTTTCATCAGGCACTCTCCATTAGCTCTGCTCTGGATTTCTTCAGAACAGTACAGCTTAGATTGGAGAGTGTGGTGCTATGTGTGTGTTTGTTGCACATGTTAGATATTGTCAAGAGAAAAATAAAAGAAAAAAAATTCTTTTGTTGACAACAAGACAACAACCACATTGTGATAATACAAATATCACATGACAAAGAAAACTATTAAATATTTTAAGTCTGCATTTTGTAGCCCACAGCTTGAAGAAGAGGCTAAAATAAAGAAAAATGGATGAGTTAATATTAAAAAAGTTTTTTAAAGTGATTGAATAAGATAAATGTCAAGGATGATTGCATATTGGTCCTGTGGTGGGGTGAGAAGAGGATTTTT
>VUQH01021149.1:1313-16112 GCA_015106775.1 Etroplus canarensis | reverse complement strand
CAAAACTGAATACCCTAACTAAAGATAACTGGAAGAACTATGGTGGAACCTGTGGTTATTATCTCTGTATGTCAACATAGGCCTTTCCCGGTCTCACAGTCTGTGGGCACTCCCATAATTTTTAAATTTTATTTATTGTTTTTAAAATCAGGAGAATAATCAGTAAAAAATGTGTCACAGCAGATTTTATTCCAGACTGTGAACATAATCTTCTCTGGAGCAGGTTAATGTGCAACATAAGTTTCAAATGCCAGTTCCGATGATAGCTACAACGTTAGGACAGAGTTAAAATAAGACTGAAAAGCACACAGAATATTTAAGTAACAGCAGGAGATGTTTAATACCAAAGTCCCTTTAAATGCTAAACTCTGTGTGCTTGGAATATACTCAAAGAACTTTCTACAAACACAGAAACAGTATGCAGTTTTGGACTTTGGACTTCTACAAGCCAGGAGAGCTATTGCACTATGCTGGAAGAGTATGGATGCTCCTACAATGAAGATGTGGATGAAGGAACTTTCTGAATGTATTGGACTGGAAAGATTAACATACATTGTCAAAGGCAAACGAAAAGACTTTGATAAACTCTGGGAACCATATATGAATATCATGACAAATGAAAGTGCTAGATTTTTCCGAAATGATTTGCAAATGCTGTAAAATGTAGCCCCCATCCCCCCCTTTTTTATTTATTTATTTTTTTAAATTAATTAATTAATTAATTAATTATTATTTATTTATTTACTTATTTATTTTTAATTTTTAAATAATTTTCCTTCTTAATTTGTTAATTAATCCAATTTCATTATGTTTATTCAAATTGAAAAATGATGCAAGGGTATGCAGTTTGTGTGTGTAATGTGTATATGTTGTGTTTGTGAAAAAATTTTGAAAAAGACAATAAACACATTGGCAAATAAAAAAAAAGTAACAGCAGTTTGGAAGAGTCCACGTTAATCAGACTAACTGGAGGTGAGGTAAAATGATTGGATATAAAAGTAGCATTCAACAAAGGCTCAGTACAGGCAATCCCTCAGGCAACACTGATTAAGAAACCATCGTGCTACTGGGCTTGGGAGTACTTTGGAAAATTATTTACTTAACACATTCCATCACTGCATTCAGAAACACAACTTGAAACTGTATTTTGCAACGAGGAAGCCATAAGTTTCCTCTGTGCAGAAACACTGTTGAGTTCTCTGGGCTCAAGGTCATCTTAAGACTGTGTAATCATGTGCTGTGGACAGATCAGTCCACGTTGATTTTTTTCTCATTTTTCTCATAAACCAATATTTTATTCAGAGAGGAACACAGAAAACATGTCACTTGCTGAGAATGGGACATTTTACTGCTTGATGAAAAGACTAGCTCATCTTGAATTTGATGGCAGGAACACATCTCCGAAAAGTTGTACAGTCAACAAAAGGCTGGAAAAATAGGTGGTATGAGAAAAGAACCAACTGGAGGAACCTGTGGCAGCTAATCAAGTTAATTGTCAACAGGCCAGTAATGTGATTGGGTATAAAAAGAGCACCTTAGAGAGGCGGAGTCTCTCAGCAGTAAAGATGGGCAGAGGTTCAGCAATCTGCCACAAACTGTGTCTACAAACTGTGAAGTAATTTCACAGTAATGTTCCTCAAGACTTTGACTATTCCATCATCTGCAGTACATAATATCATCAGGCATCTCTGTGACCAACGGACACGGCTCAGGGAAACATGCCAACGTCCCAACTTTTTTGACAGTGTTCAGATGCTGAAGAGAAAATAACAATCATGTCTTCTTACTTCAATGCATAATTCATCACAGCATTTAAGATCCGCTAACACTGTTTGCAACCAGCCAGGCTAAATTACAGTCAGATTTTTTCAAAGATTTTTTGTAAATTTGCCATAAAAAGAATATGCCTTCATGTAAAAGTGCTTTTAGTCCTTGGTATCCTTTGTGATTCCACCTTCCTGCCACTTGAATACAGGAGCAGCTTCATTCTGTGGTTCCTATGGCAATCACCTGAGCGTGTGCAGAGCACTGCTAACTGCCAGTTTGCTCCTGTGAGTCGCCGCTGTGATTTTTAGTCTAATGGAATTACAGGCTTGCAACATTTCAAGTGTTATTATGCCTGATGAAGCCTGAGAAAGTATTCAGCTGCAAATCTGTGGATATTCTGCTAGAGTGTATCTGAAAGTGTTCCTTATGTTGTATATTTCACTCTGCACAATATAATTAGTTTGTCAGTTCTATTTTTTTCTCCTCAGTCTCAGCAAAGGCTCTTCCACCCTGACCTTTCACTACAGTCAAGAGTGTTGTGGGATCACAGCGCCTGCTGAGACTAAAGCTCTTTGTTTCCTGTGGCTGTAAGGCTTAGGGTTGTTATGTGGATAAACAATGTATGGATTCTGGTGCATCTGGCTAAATTAATCAATTATCATGCTGATGAGTGACGCAGTGTCGTCTGAGGGCCCAAAGACTACGGGCAACCAATGAAGGTCGTCGGCCTTGTCCCTTACGCACAGAGACATCTCCAGTTTCTCTGAATCTTTTGTTATGAACTGTAGATGATGAGAGTTGCAAAGCTTTTGCAATTTGATATTGAGGAACATTGTTTTGGAAGTATTTCACAATATTTTTACGCACTCTTTCACAGATTGGAGAGCCTCTGCCCATCTTCACTTCTGAGAGACTCTGCCCCTCTAGGACATCCCTTTTATAGCTAATCATGTTGCAGACCTGATATCAATTAACTTAATTACTTGCTTGAATCTGTTTGAACTTTCTTGCTTTTTCAGGCATTTGTTGCCCCTGTGGGGCATCTAATTTGAAATGAGCTCATTTAGTGGATAAAGGTGTACAATTTCCCAGTTTGAACATTTGATTTGTTATCTATGTTCTGTTGTGAATAAAATATTGGTTCAGGTGATTTGAAAGTCTTTTAGTTTTCATTTTGTTCAAATTTAAAGAACGTCCCAACTCTTCTGGAATTTGGTTTGTAGGTAAATAGACATAAGGACCAACATAACCCAAAAGTTTTAAAGATGTTGGATTTTTAGTGTTGCTTCATTATACAAATACAGAATATAAAACAATAATGTGGATTTTGGTTTCATTTGTCATATGAGGGCTCTGAGTTGGAGGTTTTAGTGCTGGGTTGTAGGGCATAAAATCCTGCTCCTCACATACAAAGCCCTAAATGACAAGACTCCATCATATCTTAAAGACATAGTGCCACATGATCCCAGTAGAGTGCACTCAGAGTGTGACAGTGAGCATATGACAAAAGATCAAAGAGTTCAGTGTCGTCTGCGTGGAGGGTCCATGTTCTCCCTGTACCTGTGTGGGTTCTCTCTGGGTGCTCCAGCTTCCTCCCACAGTCCAAAGACATGCAGGGGGTTGGCTTAATTAGTGATTCTAAATTGGTCGTAGGTACGAATGTGAGCATGGATAGGTGTGTGTCTCTCTGTGTTAGCCCTGCAGTGGACTGCGACCTGAATGATGGATTTCAGACCGAATTCACCTTTTTAGCTTTTCAAAAAAAATAACAAGGTCAGAATGTATTCAGGTGTGTTTTGCTGAATTTTAATTCAGAAATAGGACAGAACGGTCACGTGACGTCCTCCTCTTGATGCAGACCTCAGAACAATGCTTTGCATCCAAAGTTTTGTACCGAAACACAGATTTGATTTTGCCGTCACTAGGCTTACCTCTTTACAGTACCGAGCCTTGCACATTCCCCATGATCTCTGTGGACAGTGTTACTTTGCAGTAATTAAAGCACCTTTAACTTTTACATCCGTGTCAGTCTGCTTTTGGGTCTGCACTGGCTTGTCTTGCTCGTACATGTGCCCGGTAGGAGGAAAGATAACTGTTCTTTTCTTTCTTCTTATGGGCAGAAAATAGCATTTTCTAGTTTAGGAGGCATAATGGAGACTGGACTGGAGTCAGTCAATGCAGCATTTATCACCTGACCCACTACTATAGCTTTTTTTTTTTTTAAGTCTATTTCTTCCATTTTTATGGCTGTAACCACGGCGACAGTGAGCTGACCTACACTCAGCTCTGAATGCATCCTGTGTGGAGACAGACCAGAAGCTGCTTTCACTTTTTGCATTACCTGTTGGGGGTTTCCAATCGCATAGCTCTAAATTTTTGGATTGTGTGGGTAGGCAGCTCTACGCTCACGAGAGAACATACTGACTCTACACATAAAGGCTCAGCTGGTTATGTGTGAGATGCTGTGCGATGCACGCTGCAAACAGAAATTAAAGATCTACTACAGCAGTCTGCATCTTTACGTCTGTGTGGCCCACAGCGTATATGAACACATCCACCACAGAGCACTCTGTACCTGCTGTACAATTAAGGAAAAACTAATGCCTTGCTGTCCAGGGTCACATTTATAGCGCAGCGTCAAGGGTTTATTATCTCAATGTGTTATAGTGTGTGCACGTGGCTGTTGCAGAGGCACAAAGAGCTACTTTAACTGAGCGCTGTTTCTGTTGTTTTACACCACATTACCTTCGTGCACTGTGGAATGAGGAATGGGCTGCTTCGAGAGTAGATTAAAGTTCACATTCCCCCACAAGACAGAACACACATATTCAAGTATGTTTTATGATAAATTGTGTTAAACTGAAAGCACATCCTCTCAGCACCCCTCAGCGTACATAGTTGTGGGCGAGTGAATTACATCGGCGCCCTGTGCAGTCTGGCTGCAGATTGTCCTTCAAACAGCTGTGATGTGTGCACAGGCTCCGGTGTGCACAAAAGCGCCGCTGACTGAAAAGAAAATTGAGTTTTTGTACTGTGTTATGGATTGTTATGTCTTGCTGCAATTTGTGCGGTGGATTTTTGTTTTATGGCTCTGAGTGCCGCAGATCATTTTTGCTGTGGACAGCCACCAGCTGGAAATTTCTGAACACAGGACTTTTAGATGGTGAGCAAAACCCATCTGTGACAAATACTACACCTCACGTCAAAGCACCACAGACTGGCCCTGTAACTCCTCAGTAAGCACAGGCCTTTTGTTCAAAGGTCTGGAAATGATATGGCCATGACATAAAAATCTGGAACCTCTGAGTCATTTTTTGACAGCACATCAATCAAGTCAGCAGAACTGCCTTTTCCCCCCTGAAAACATAGTGAGTCCTTGTTGATCACACTCCTTCTCTTCTACTGATTCATACTCTCATGGAGGATAAATAAAGCCCTAAATAAACTCCACTACATACAGACCTCCAGCTGCTCAGTTACTCTCTAGTAAACACATAACTCTAGAAGGTTCACTGTCTCCTCCTGTCTCTCTGACCTGCACCTCCACCCTACTTCCTCCTCTGCTCCTCTGATGCCAAGATCCTGCAGACAAAAGGTGGAGCGATGTGTACTTTTCATCAGCATGTATGCACCAGCTGAGAGACACTTTTCACCTGCTTCAGAGTTTCTTATAGATAAGTGCAGACCTTTCTGTTTCCACAGGGACTTCTTCTTCTTCTTCTTCTTCTGTTTTCAGCTGCTCCCGTTAGGGGTCTCCACAGCGGATCATCTGCCTCCATCTCACCCTAACCCTGCATCCTCTTCCCTCACACCAACCCTCTGCATGTCCTCCTTCACTACATCCATCGACCTTCTCTGTGCTCTTCCTCTTCTCCTCCTGCCTGACAGCTCCATCTTCAACATCCTTTGTCCAATATGTCCACTATGGTTGTGCCAGGAAGGGCATCCGGCATGAAATCTTTGTAAATCAAATATGCGATTTCATAATATGATTTTCACAAGGACTTCATGGCTGTTATTATTACCACTATATTTCTCCCAGTGTTAACGCCAAACTATCTCTCTTGGGCCTGCATAGTGCCATTGATAAAGCATCTTAACAGTGCCTTCTTTATAGGAGCTGATTTTAACCACACAACCCTTACATCTGTCATCCCTAAACTCTATCATATTATATCTGTATCTAGAGGTGAGAACACCCTGGATCATGTTTGCACTAATATCAATACTTGCAAGGCTCTGCTTTCATCTTGAGTGCTGGGATCACCACTCCGTGCTCTTAAACCCCAGATCAATCTATCAAACCAATAACCAAGACAGTTATTGTCTCTCCCGCAGGGCTGTTTCGCCAGTGCTGATCAGGACCATTTCCACCAGGAGGCTACCCAAGGTTTCCACACAGACATAGAGGTGTGTGCTTTCTTAGTACATCTCACATTAAAGAAGTCCACATGCATATACCCCAATCAGCAACACTGGGCGAATAATGTAGCTGAATGCCTGTGAGCCCAGCCAGGTCTAATCTGAAAAGGGGAATGAGGACTGCTGAGCAAACCTGACGATGGATTTCTACAAAACAATGACCCATAGTGGCTGTGGTAAGGTATACAGGCAAAAACTGTTCATATGAGCCCTACAACACCTTCAGGACCAGATGAAGGGAATCATTTCAATATGTGTCAGTCCAAATTCAGGAAATCTGGACTGACAGCAAGAGGCGCACAGGCTAGGAAGCATTGTGTGGCCAAGCGTAGAGACTATGGCTTCATAGAGAGAGAAGAGCCAAAATTAGCGTCTTGCCAGGCTGAAGCTAATTTATTTATAAAACTAAAAATACCTGAAAAAAATCAAACAATAAAATTCATGAACGTTCTTTCAAAAGCAGAAATAAGTGCAAATGAATTCAAAATAAATTAGCTTACATTCACATAACTTTCACACAACATATCCACGGCACTCACACACACTTGAGCTAACAGCGTGGCTTTGTAAGCAACATGGCGGTACTAAACGTACCTTCAGCGTAGCATTGAGCTGCCACAATGTGGTGCCAGTCATGAGATTTCTTAGCTACTTAGTGCTGTATGTTAACATTTACAAACTTCACAACACATTTGCATTTGAGTTATTGCATTACTGGTGTCAGTTTGCTGCATAGTTTACAAGTATTTATTACTGATGTTCTGTAAAGGACTACTGCTGATTACAAAGACGTCCTTGCACATTTCACATCTCAGAAACTAAAACACTGAACCCTGGCTACTGGGCTCAGTTTTATAACCAGCTTAAGGTGATGAAATTAGCATCTTGCCCAGCTCATTTATTTCTAAGTTGCGCATGCCCGGAGCCTATAGGCGCTCTACTGGGTTCACAGCAGTACCAGAGCACCATCTACTGGCATAAAAAGGCGTAACCTCAGTACAAAAAATGTAGAAACTGTGTTAGAAAATTCACAATTAAAACAAAGATTTGGGGGGTTGGTTTGTTTCCATCAAATTAAAAATGTAACATTTTCCAACCTACTGCAGTTCCTCATTGATCAAGATGGTAGAAAGATTCTCTGCTCAGAGAACCTCAACGATTTTACAAAAACGGGAACATCTGGCAGATGAAGCGTAGTTGAGAAATGAGATCTTTTGTCTCATGTCCCGACACTGTCCTGTTCAATGAAATAGGACAGTATAGAATGGAAGGTGGGAAGAGAGTGAGGGGCATTTACACATGAAATAGACAGAGGCAGACTCAAGCCCAGGCCCCTGCAGTGAGGACTCCAGGCTTTGGTACCTACTGTAGGTCACAGGTGAGCTACAGCAACATCATCAATTCAGAGACCAATGGTGAATTTAAAGAGGAGCATGAGACCGACCATCAATCAGCTCCAAAACAAGACAGCAAGAGGAGGACTATGGATGTCAGTAAACTGAAACTGAATGGTCTTCTTGCCTGAGGAATGAGCCAGTGTGGTGCAACCAGGATCAACACAATCAGCAACTATTTGTGTTCAGGACGTCTAACATGGGTTTGAACTTTAAAGTCCAGATGCCAACAAGAAAATCATCTTGATCAGGAGATGTTCCTGATCTAAGGTCTGTTCTAGATCCATTAGCAACAATAAGAAGAGTTCCAGTGTGTGTGTGAATGGACCCAAGATGGACAGGAAGATGAGTAACACATGCAAAACATGCATCAAGTGCAGGAAATACATATGGACCACACAGCAACACTGACACTCACGTGTTGCACAGACCGGCACGAATGGGCTTATTTGTTCAATGAGGCTCATGTTACCTGACATCAATCTGATCAGTTTCAAATTTACTTTAAAGAGATAAACATCAAGAGTGATGAGAAACCGTGCTTCATGAATATTTATTCATGTTTATCTTGAATACACAAACACAGATGAATAGTGTTTTTATTCATAAGTCTGCTCTAACAGAGGTAAATGCTAAATATTAACCATATGTTTGAGCTGTGTTGTTGGGAATTAAGATAAAGTACACATCTTGGGGAGGCTGTGGCTCAGGAGGTGGAGCGGGTCGTCTTCCAACACGGCTCGATCCCTGACTTCTCCAGTCTAACATGCCGCTGGACAAGACACTTAACTCCAGATTGCTCTCAATGCATCAGAGTGTAAATGTGTGTATGATAGTTAACTGTGCTTAAAGGCATAGAATAAAGCGTTATATGAATGTGTGAATGAGGAATATAGTAAAAAGTGCTTTGAGTGCTCAGTCAGAGTAGAAGAGTGCTGTATAAACACCAGTCCATCTGTTACGTATTCTTACATAATTTGTTACCCAGTAATATGATAGGTTCACCAGACTGAATGTCAAGATTTACCTGAAAGGATGCAAAAGCACAGTTCGAACAAACACAAAGTCTTTAATGAGTGATAATAGGTTACAGTGAGGAAGTGAATAGTGCTCAGGGGAATCAGCTGCTGTACAGACCTGAGTGGTGGGGGACGTGAGGTTAGGTTCTCTCTCAGTCAGGTCTGAGCTCGTTGGAGGCTCCTGGGTGCCCGGGTTTTCCAGGGAGGGGTAATCCAGTGAGCTCCAGTCAGTGTCCCAAACAGTGTCCAAGCAAAGTTAGGTTAGGAGGAACAGAGGCAGGAGGTCAGTGAGGCACAGATAAAAAAAAAACAGAAGTTATGCAGACGTCAGAAACAGGTTGCGAGTACCTTGGCCACACTTACTGCTCTATACTAGTGAGCAATGACCCAGACCCACTTAAGGATATCTGCACAGATGATAGAGAACAGGTTTGCCAGTGAGTCCTCTGGCAGGACACACCCACTCCTGTAATTAAGCACAATTCATTCCATGCACCTTGCAAATAAACATGATAGAAAGAAAATAGAGGTGGGTACACAACTGGCAGACAGGGGACCATAACACCCATGAACATTAGCTGAACAGCATAAATCTGAACACCACACAATGGTTTGATAATGCTCTGTTTAGGTTTTTTTTATTGTTTTCTAACCCTTTTTAAATTCATCTAGAGCATATCTGAGGAAAAGAGCTCAGAGAATAAAAGATAATAAAATATTTAGGGTAAAAAATGACACTGACTAACCATACACAGATGGATGGATTAATAAACATGCAGCCAGTGGCCAGAGCCCGTATTTCAGCTGGTCAGGATATCAGATAACAACAAAGGGACATAATATTAATACAAATAGGCACAATATTAGTGGTGAAGAAGAAGAAGACTGATACTGAAGCAAAAAGAGTACGTGTACAGTATTTAGTTTGGCAGCTTGGTAAATTCCTTAGATACTGAGGTTGGTCAGATGTTACCACTCATGGCTGACTAACCATTCGGTGATGATGGTGAGTAGAGCTGGTTCTTAAATACTGCAGGTGATGAGTCTTGTGACAGGTGTGTGCCACAGCTGGTCCTGATGACCGCCACGCCGCTGACTGGAAGGGAAGGTGGAGGGACTACTGTACAGCAGCAGCCATGACATTACTGTTACATTTTCATGAAGTTAGCCATGGTTTCAACCAAAAGTCATCCCAGATGAGGTAGCTTTAAGCCCATATTTAGACCCCTGCTCTCCAGACTCCTCATTTACACTTGATCACTCTGTGGTTCTAAGGTAGATCACATATCTATACAGACATGGTGGAGATCTGCTGACTGTCTGTTTCCACCCACTGATGCTGTGTTTCCTCAGTCCGTGGGGTAACAGCACCTTAAGTTACACTAAATGACTGTGAAATGAACTGCTGTTCTGTCTCATTAAAACACAAAACAATGTTTCAGCCGTTGCTGTGGATCCAATCAAACACAGTGAACACCAAGCTGGTGCAGTGTTTATCTGATCCCTGATCAGTTCAGCCACTTGTGATCTGTGTGGCTGCAAAAGCACAGATTTGAGAGCGAGGGAACAGCTTGAGTGAGAGATGATACAACTCACAGTTCATAAATGTACTTTATGTATGTTTGTTTACGGAGATTTGTTTTCTTTGTTACAAAGAAACCGCTACAGCACGCACGCACACTCTTCTGCTGGTTTTGGCAGCCACCCTCCATCGTCAGGTGCATCACACCTCGTTCTGCGTGGGCAACTCAGACAAACATGTTCCCTGGAATTTAAAGGTCGAAGTCACATTTGTGACATCTATGTGTGACTTTGGCATTGTTTGTGCCAGTGGAGGCCTGTATTTGCCAACATTTATCCTAATTCTCATCTGGGACTCATGCGGATGCGGGATACTTATCAGGTCCAACGACACTTCCCAAAGTCAGCTGCACATTCACAGCTAGCAATTAGAAGTCCAGTTTTCAATAAGCATTTATTTTGTCTCATTATTCCAACTGAAACTAACGTGGAAAGCAAAGACGTGGACAGGTGTCTTTAGTTCTTACCCCCACACAGTGTGCAGCCCACTTCCATATGCGGTCCTAAATTGGATACATATCCAATGTTTTTCAAGCGACCTCACGCTATGTTCCAGCTGCAGGCAAATCTGATGTTTTTTGCACATATGTGACCCAGATCTGATTTGTTCATCACAGTCTGAACAGCCCAGATCTGATATTTTTAGAATCGGATTCAGGACACTTCTATATGTGGTCCTAAATCCGATATTTTTCAAAGCCTCCTCAGTCACATTTCATCTGACTTTTACGTCACTGACGCGGGACAGACGTCGTAATTCTGCACCGGGGGTCAACAATGCGCAAAACAAGCATGGCAGACAGCGCGGATGGGGCTGGTCAGTGGAAAGAAAGTGAAGTTGTACTCGCACACTGACATGTGGAGCACCCACATTTACTTCTGTTAACACGGCGTGCTGCGTGTGACGCCACGCTTTCTTCTGCGCATGTGCGTCACTTCAGGGCCGGAGACCGTTCACCCTGGAGTCTGATGGCGGTCACGTTGAAACTGGAATTGCCTGCGGTGGGAACGTAGTGTTAGATATTTTCAGTTTTTAGCCACATGAACAGCAGTGGTCAGGTGTCCCCATTTCTTTCTACAGCAGGAAAACAAGCCCAAACACACAGCCGGGGTCAGAAAACAACTTTCTAAAAGCTGTTTTTGTCTGAAAGTTAACCTTAATGTTTTCAGGTTGTTTTTATATTGACCTCTGTCCACGCTAAAGTGCCTGACCAACATGACAACAGCTTCATTCTTTTGTAAAGCTTTCAGAGGGAAAAACAACAGGAGGGGCTGAAACCAGGAGAAAAGATGCAGGGATGTGTCTCAGTCTGGGACTGTGTAGAAAGACAGAGGACACATACACGGACAAAACCTCCTGCAGAAGTTCCACATCTACCAGCCATGAAGCCTGAAAGGTGCTGCTTTGTATAAATGATGGAGTCGTATTAAATAAAACCTCACACACATTTTATATGTTGTGTTGAAATATGGCATTATGTTTTTTAACACACATTAACACAGTGATTGTGTTAAAGTAACCCACTGTGTGTTGTCTTTAACTGGACCTGTAGCTGCAGAGTCAGCACATGGCTTCAGTAAAACAGATTACATCTAAAATTTCAGATTTTAAGGGTACTCCTCAGTCCATTTTCCCACTGCTGAGAAAGCATGCTGCTGTAATCAAACGGACTTTTTGTTGAGGCGCTGCTTCTCTAAATCACAATTATATGTTATATTTATCAAAGTTGTTAAGGTTTGCTGCAGTTCAGTTGTGCCCATGGTTGTACTGCCAGCCTTTAGGATTATCACTCATTAGATTTCCCTCCGGGTCAGCTGGGATAGGCTCCAGCACCCCCACCCCTGACTCTGAATTGGATAAGTAATGGATGGGTGGGATTTAACTTAGGTCTCAAAAAGCCTTAACAAAAAAGAAAAAGGGGTTAATATTATTGTATCTGTTACATTTTCTATCAGATTCAAACTTTCATGATCAGTGAACACTGTCTGTTCTCGTTTACTCTATATGACCTGCTGAAACTACACAGTAAGAACATATTGGAGTAAAGTAAGATGCAGTTTGTAGTCCACCTCCTAAAAACTGTATTTGAACATGGCAGAAATCCACCATCACACTGTTAAGGAATCTAGTGTGAGTGCAGTCAGATTCTCTGAGCAGTGCACTTCTCTTTTTCAAAGTCCTTACAGATTCTAATTCCTTCACCTCGACATCTTCAAATCTTCCATCCAGTCCAAGTCAAGGAAAAGTTAAATCACTCTTCCTTGACCTTGGCCTTGAACTTTGTACTCCAGCTTTAGTGAAAACTTCAGTGTTTGAGATGAGGGGAAGCTCATCAGAGTGGTGCAGTGGTTAGAACCGTCACCTCACAGTGAGAAGATCCTGAGTTCAAATCCACTGACCAGCTGTGTGAGGTTTGCATGCTGCATGGTTGAGGCAGATGGCTGCCCCTCCCTAAGCCTGGTCCTGGTGGAGGTCTCTTCCTGTTATAAAGGGAGTTCTTCCTTCTCACAGCCACCAAGTGCTTCTCATAGGGGATGGTCTGATTGTTGGGGTTTTCTCTTCCCAGTGTGAGGTGAATTGGCACTATATAAATAAAACTGAGTTGAACTAAATGTTTTCCCCGTGCCTACGTGGGTCTTCTACAGGTACTCTGGCTCCTCCCACAGTCCACAGCCATACATATTTGACTAATCAGTGATTCTAAATTAGAAAAAGGTGTGAATATGTCCTAGTGTGATGGGCTGGTGACCTGTTCAGGGTGTTCCCCACCTCTTGCCCCACGATAGCTGTGATAGACCCCCCCCCAGCTGTGACCCTGAACTAGGTAAGCAGAAGAAAATGAAAAGAAACATCAGGTTATCAGTTCCAGAAAGGCAGCTAAACTCTGAGGACTTGTTTACAGTACTGTGTTGGCAGCGTGTAGCACTTCTACAGATTGCAGCTATTTGCTGTCACCAGGGGGCAGTGTAGAGTAACCATGGGCTACTCTTCTTAGCTTTTGCAAAGACTTAAGTTATAACAAAGAGCTGAACTGAAACCAAGTGTTTAAAACAGTATAAAGTATCCTCTGCAGCCTCTGTGCTTTTTGTGCTGATTTTGAAATTTATTTGTTTTTTTTATTTTTGATGTTTCTTTGGGCTTCCCCCTCTACATCGAGAACTCCACTATGCTCCCTTTCTGTCCCAGACTACTTTTTAACCAATCGGCATTCGACCTACGAGTTATGTCATCCACGTCGAGCTGAGGTCTGCACGTATGCATCGGTCACATTCCCCTCTGAACTGGCACCACATAGGCAAATACCAACATGGACAGGCACGTGCACAAGACAATAAATCCCACATGAGTCAGTTACCAGGGTAACAGTCTGTGAACCTCACCTGCTCACTGATTCTGGCCTCCTGAACCTGAACCAGCTGTCTGTCACAGTGTTATTTCCTCATTCATGCAGTGAAAGTTGGAAATATTCTGCAGAAGTTTGTATCTTTACAAAAGAAATCCATGCTGGATATTAGCCTCTTGTTATATTTAGCATGAGCACTCCTGTAATAAGCCAGTCATAAATGTGAGGACATAGAAGCTATCACTGGACACTGCTGATTTAAAATCAGTTCAAAATGTAGTCTATAGTGTACTATCTCTGTAACACAGTGGGCAATATGGTGGCTGTCACTTCCCCTGTACTGGAACATTTACCTTACAGTACTGTAGCTATCACTGTTAGAATAGAATCTCTGTGATATGGGGCTCCCACTGTAAACTGAAGCAAGCTGAAATTAACCGCAACATTTGCCACATTTAGCTCCAAACTTTTTTAAATATTCAAATTTTCTTTAAGTCACTTTAACCACAGCAGTCACAATATTTGCAATTGTTAAACATCTAAAATTTAATGTTGAGTATATAATTGCTAATATATGTCTAAATGCTGAATCTAAATATTGAATGGAAATTTAAATGTTGCTAGTTAAAAGTGAACACTTAAAGCCTCTGTCTCACCTTAATGATTTAACCAGCGTATCTTCACGTATGGAGAATTTGGTGAATACACTGGCATGCAATAAGTTATTGTTAAGTTCTATATAAGTTAAAAGTACACTGAAGCGCTCCGGTGCACATCATAGTACGGTGATGTCTCTGAATGGCGCATACATCCCACGTACACGGGCCATAAGTTGTAGGTAAAATCCCAGTCACACCTTGACGATTTAACCAGTGTATACCGACACATCCAAATTTCTCTAAAAAACTGGCATTTGCATAACTCTGATGTTTTTTAAAAAAAATTATAGCTGTATTCCCAACTTAAACTCTGTCTTTTGTGTTTTTCCATAAGCCTCTCTCCTCTGCAATTTGTCCCTGTCAGCTGAATTATCACATTTAACAATAAAATGTAGAGTTTGGCCAGATTCCAGTTTTACCTATTAATGACAAATTAAGCAGGGGAAATTATGACTGACTGACTGAAGTTCACTCAGTAGCTACAGAGCCACAACAGGTAGTTCGTGTCCTGGCTCAGCTGAAAATTGTGTGTGTGTGTGTGTGTGTGTGTGTGTGTGTGTGTGTGTGTGTGTGTGTGTGTGTGTGTGTGTGTGTGCGCGCGCATTTGTGTGTA
>VUQH01021132.1:17352-27824 GCA_015106775.1 Etroplus canarensis | reverse complement strand
AAAAATCCATTGATGGAATAACCTGGTCATTCGGTATATTCAGGTAGTCAGCTGACCTCATTCTTTGAGCATATACTGTTGCTGAACCTAGACCTGACCAACTGCAGCAACCCAGATCATAGCACTGCCCCCACAGGCTTGTACAGTAGGCACTAGGCATGATGGGTGCATCACTTCATCCAGGTGGCGACTTTTTTTTTGGCCGGGCAGTGTATATTAAACAGCCTCACGCTAGAATTCTAGCACAGTGTCAGAGAATTTTAAGCCCTGATTTATATTTTATTAACAATCACCAACCAATTCACAAACAGAAAAAAAGACTACATCCTCACAGCCCTACTCACCCACACACTCGCATCTATAAAAAACAGAAAAGTAAATGTAACACTTGGAAAAACAAAAAAAAAGGTGGGGAAGCAGTACTACAGCAGATCCTAAATATATTTTACCAAATTACACAGCACATTTGGTTTTTGAATTTTATTTGCACAGAACTATATATAGTCCTGTGCAAAAGTCTCAAGCCACCCCCATTTGTTTTAATTTCATTAGAAAATTGGGAAATAAGTGCAATGATTTCTTGAACTGCACAAACTGGAAAAGAGAAATATAGTACATGAGGCAAAACCAGAGTTTGTACAATTCTAACAAGCTTGAAAGTCAATATTTAGTACTCTCTGTCAAGATGATCCCACAATGCTACAATTATGTTGAGGTCCAAGCTCTGGGAGGTCAATCCATGACTGATAGTGTTCCACTGTGTGTGTTTTTTTTAAATCTAGGTAGGCTCTTAATGCATAGCCAGTGTGTTTGGGATCACTGTCATGCTGAAAAATGAAGCTGTTGCCAATCAGACATTTTCCAGATGGAATTGCATGGTCAATTAAAATCTGACAGCACTTTTTAGCATTCAGAATTCTATCAATTTTGGCATGATCAAAACACCCCCTCCAGCCACAAACCATGAGAGAGCCTCTACTGTGTTTTACAGATGGCTGTAGACACTCACTGTTGTACCTCTCTCCTGACCTCCTCTGTACATACTGATGGTGAATTAAAAATTTTAAATTTGGAGCCATCACTCCATAAGACCTGTCACCACTAATTTTCAGTCCAGTTCTGGGTAATTTGGCATAACTCAGGATCTTTACCTGTTTCCCTTCCTTAAGAATGGTTTCTTGACAGCCACTCTTCCAGACCATTTCTGATGAGGCTTCAGTAAATAATGAATGGATTAACTGATGGCCCAGATGCATTGCTCAGGACCTATATCAGGTCTTTGCTGTAATTTTTCTTATTTCTTAAGGACACAGCATTCAGATACTTTTCATCTGCTGTAGATAGTTTTCTTTTGTTCTCTGCTTGTGTAATTTTCTCATTTTTTTTAAGGAAGGTCAGACACTAGGCTGAAAATAAGTGAAAAAGCAGTCAATATCCAAAGAAAAACTTCAAAAGCCCATCAGAAAGCCTGGAGAACTACTGCTCGAAACAACTTTAAAACATTACAAGAGAATCTGGCTCCTTGGAAGCAAAATGTAAAGAAATGAGGGGTGGTTCAAGATTTTTGCACAGTGCTGTATATGCATCTTATATGAAATGTCTCAACAAAGGCTCTTTCATAATGCAGACAGTTTATAAACTGCACAGCCAATTCATGCTGTTTATATTTTCATTTGATGAAATGGGTTCACCATAAGAAACCCAGCCACTAAGGAATGAATATAACATCAGCAGTTAAAATTATTGGCTAAAGAAGTTTCCACAGAGATCGGTGACACATACTGATTATATCTGGCAGACACAGCAGTCCTTTAACCTCTGATCTATCATCATACACGTGGATTAATAACCTTTTTTCTGACTCAGGACACTGTTTGCTGCACACGGGGTGACAAACCTCATTATCAATGCATCACATTTCTCACTGGGCTGCTTCGTTTTTGCACTAGTTATCATAAGAGCGCAGCTTGGTCTTAGCAGGCACAAACAGCAATGTGTGTGTGTGTGTGTGTTTGTGTTATCACTCTGCTAAGACACACTCACTCAGTATTCATCTAGAAAGGAGTCACATGCAAGAAGAGGCAAGACATGACAACAGGGCTGTGAGGTCACTCCCTGTGCAGAGGTGAAAGAGGAAGAAGAGGAGGAGGGGAAAGGAGGAAGCACACTGTACATGCAGCTCTGAGGCCTAACGTTGACCCAGTGCTGAATTCATGTTAGCTACTAGTGAGCCAGGCAGGTGAGTTAGTCAGAGGCTCTGTTAGAGCTGCTTACCTTTTCTTAGGTAAATGTTATCTGAGAAATAAAAACAAAAAAGGAAACAAATAAAACAGGTAACTGTAACACAGGTGTAAGCAGTCAAAAATACACACTTGGCTCTCATATTCCAGCTTACTGAGCAACACACACACACATAAACACACACTTAAAATGTGTATACTATGATGCAAATCCTTGATATGAAGCAACAAAGTTCTTTTTAGGGGTCACACATTGACAGTATGTTGCAGAAGCCTCTTTAGGGAATATAAAACTGCCTCCATTACATGATATACGACTCAGTTTGCATCATTTAACATGTAGTGATGTCAGTCATCCATCGTTATTTAAAAAAACAGAGTGGGAAATGTGAAATATAAGCTTTCTGACAGACAGACAGCGAGATGGTTAATACCAGTGGTTAGTCAAAGCATAATAAAATACTTTTTGTTTTCAATTAACTTCTGTAGCTTTTTTATTTATTTGTGATGAGGTAACCATGATGGATTGAAAACACCCACAGAATTTTCTATGCAGAATAAGAAGGTGAACCTGCATGGTTGCCATTTGACCATGTTTGCATAGCTGTTTTTATTTTGTGCCTTAGCTGATTTTGCCTGTAAAATGCACCTTTTTATTTCTGTATTCAAACCATGCCTCCTGCAAGGTGCTGGGGTTTGGGAGGGTTATTTGTCTGCCTCTATAAATCTGTGCCACCCATGGTGATTCAGAATCCCACCTGTGCCTATTAAGGATGTGCACGACTAGTTGACTAGTCATTTAAATGTTGCTGCTCTTGTTAGATGTTACCAGAAATACTAATTAGTTAGGCCTTTGTCCCGCCTGGAGCATAGGCCATCGACAACTGCCTGCCAGCGCGGTTTGTCCTGAGCTGCCTTCATCACCCATTCTCGTCCCTGTCCTGTTGCATTGATGTCTGCATCAAGGTCCCAACCAGGGGCAGATCTAAACGGGAGCCTGGGGGTGGCACTGCCCCATCTGAAATGCGATTGTGTTATGTCAGTGCAACCACTGGCAGAAATTAAAAGGGTTGCTCAGGAGGTCTGTGTGGTTATGGGTCAGATTAAACTGATGGGGAGGGGCATCCAGTGTAAAATCTGTGCCGAATCGAAATATGTGGATTAATGTCCAATGGTGACCTTTCTTGCAAAAAAGGCAGCAACCCAAAGTACCTTAGACTAGTTGACTGCTTTCAATTTTTTCCCTTGTAAAGTAAATTACAATTAGCAGAAAATTAGGTTATTAGTTACTAAGAACATCACTAATGCCTTGTCCCATAAAACAGTTTATTCTGGGAGGAAGTCAGGGTCGATGGTTGGTCATACACAACTCAGAAATTTTGCTTTAGAGACCAGAGTTTGGCAAGGTGCCATGAGCAACAGAGAAGTTTAGCAGATCAGGCAATAATTATTATCAGCAGTACTATTCTTATGCTTTAAAAAACCATAAATTAAAAAAAAAGCACTACAGTAATTCTTTTACCTTACTATAACAAAAAACCTAATCATGCTTTAAATGTTATAAAAATAATTTATATAAAACAAAAAAACTGGGTGTAAATATGTTGCAAAAAGGTTCAGTATAAACCCTTTCCATGACATATTGTTTCCAGTGATTATGGAAATATAGATCTAATATATACGGATGCAATATTTAAGACATATAGCTGTTTTGAAAGTAATCTAAAACATAAAATGTCAATGTTTTACCTCATTGCAACAATTTGAAAATAAAAAAAGCATAATGGAAAAAGGTTATTTTTTTAAGTCTTTTTGTAAGAAAAACAGCAGCATGCATGTGTAACATCACAGTGAGTTCTTCAGACTTGACCTAAAACTGATTGACAGTGGAGGCAGAATCGTACAGCGGTTAGCGCTGTTGCCTCACAGTGTGAGGATGCTTGAGGATTTTAATTTTTAGTGTTCTATAAGTTTAAAAGAACATCTTTGAGCTTTGGACTGCTGTTGTTTACAAAAGAAACAATATGAATAAGTCAGCTTGGACTTTGGTAACTTACGGCTTGATAATAGAATAATCATTACTAGCAGCCCTGTTTCAGTTATACCATGCTTTTTTTTTTTAAACTTGAAACACACAAAAAGCAGATTGGATTGGTAGTTTATTTTTCTGATAGCTTATCCACTGAGATGTGAATAAAGTAGCTTGTGGAAACAGACATTGTGTGAATGGCCTGCTGCTACAGAAGATAAAAGGTGAAATTGCTGAAAAGACGGTGCTGAGTGAAAAGGACGTATGGAGCTGGTGTGAGGGCGAGGACACGTGAATCAGGTGGAAATATATCCAGGTCATCTCCACAACGGCTGAAGTGCAAGCTATCCATCAGGAGGGAAGTGTCAAGAAAATAAATGGTCTGAATAAGCCTGGGAGGGTGAGTCATCTATCTGAGGGGGAGCTGCAGGTGGAAATATCTCAGCTGTGAAAGCTTTGGCAAAGTTGCGATATGGTGAAAGGGACAAGATTTCCAAAGAAGTTAAGAAGGATGCTTTATTAGAGAAAGGCTGAGTGGAGGACTAAAAGGTGCTCTTAGAGAGTAGGTGACCTGCCTTCATTTAACACCAGGCTGAGGCTGCATGAATGTGATGGAGAGGGTGTGATACTTCGGTTAGATAAATGGCAGTTGAAAAATCAAAGCGCTTTCTGAAAAACCTGTCTTTCCACTCAGTTTACTTTAAGCATTCTTTGAGAAGATGGGAGGTGTTCAAGTTAGCCTGTATGTAGGTGTGTGTGCGTGTGTTTGTGTGTGTGCGTGTGTATTAAGATCACACCTTCACAACTACAATTGCCAATTTTCAAACCAAAGGCTTGAATGAAATTCCCATCCACAAGATCCTCTTCTCAAGAAAACTCCCTCTATTGAATTAAAGACACTAGAAAAGCAAAGTGCATCATTTTAGTTAATACAACTATTTTTTAAAAGAGCAAATTAGTTTTAAATTATTTTCACCAATATTTCATGCATTTTTTTCACCCCAACACATTTCTAAGCCCTGATTATAGTAAGCTTGTTTCTATCTTGACAAGCGCAGCTCGGAAAATTGTCATCTTAAGACAAACTGAAGAGGAAAATGGAGAAGAGATTCACATGAGCTGCAGTTAATGAGCCGCATTCTATCAAACTACACCATCCTTATTTCTCGTTTTTTAAGCCAAATTATGACAACAGCATTGTCCTGGCTTGTCATTAATTTCTCGATTTTTGTAACCTGGGACATGCGGGGCCAAGACTATGAGTGGGTCAGTGTTCACCGGCATTTCAGAGATAAATCTGTACAGGAGGAGCTCAGAGATTCCCACAAAGCATAGAGGGAGACTGCTGCAACAGCTGGAAAAGATGAGACGTTCTGGAGAAAACTTTGTAAAAACCTCTGCGATCGCTTTGTTTCCACTAGTCCCATGAAGTGATGAAATACTGAATTTTTTACTTCTGCCAGGGAGGATAAGTTTTCACTGGTGTTGGTGTGTCTGCTTGTCCATGTGCAATGTAACACGAAAAGCTATGAACAGATTCGAATGAAATGTCTTTGTGGGGTGGTGTGAGACAAGGAACAAACCACTAAAGTTTGAAGGCAATGTGGATCACAATCTGGATCCAGGAATTTTTTTTATTATATTTATTTTTTTCCACTATGAGGTAAGCAAACCTGGCCCTGGTGGAGTTTTGTGCTCTCTGAGTGCTTCTAGTTCTGAGTTGCGACAGCCATCATTCGGCAAAAGACTGCAGGGAGTCCTGCGGGCCTCAACTGCCAGTATAAATTGTGACAGGGCTGTGCTAATGTGACAGTTCTCGCAAGCAATGACCAATGTATCAACTATAATCGCAGATTAAATACCCCTACCTCACACTGCTCTTGATCATTACTGTAGAAAACAGTGAATTAAATATCCTGACAATGATAATCTAATAGTGATCTAACAGATAAAAATGTCTTTCTTCTAACTATTAGTAGCTTGCTTCTTTGTTAGCAACATACCATCTGACTCCAGATCAGTTAGTGTGCAGAGTTTGTGTTGGAGTCTGTGTTTGCTAAGAGCCAGTCCTTTACGTCAATAATTTATGGACGTCATTTCTAAGTTAATATTACCTAGTGTTGTTTAGTGTTGACGCTGTAGGGAAACAGGACAGGGCCACCGAAGCAAGGTGCAGGGGGAGGAGCATAAAGCCCTGGATTTTACTAAAAATGTGTCCCAAATTCTTTGCACAAAAATCAGTTTTTGTAAGCTGCACTATGAGCCTTTCACACATAAGTAATAAGTGTTTCACACACATGAAATGCTATGAAAAGATTATTTAAATCAATTATATCTGAGTTCTTGCGACCACCTTTCAGATGACTTTGGCAAGTTATTTTTGAAATTACAAATCAGCATTATTCATCATGGTAACAATATTTCAATATCATTTTAAGTATTTACTCCTCTGCTTTTCACTGGGATTTTATTTATCTTGACAGTTAAAAATTGTCCATGGTGCAAGAGGATGATTATGATACAAAGATCTGAATCTGAACCATGTGTCTGTATGACACCAGATTCGGGCCCATGGGTGCATCAAAGTGTTTTTTCCTACCTTCGGGGGGCATGAGGGTCTTGTTGTTTTGTGTGCACCAGCCCACTGGGTGCAGCTCAGCTGTCATGACATCACACCAGAAGTCAGCCTTGCGGTCCTCGCCATAGCCGCTGAAGCGCAGGAGCAGCAATTGGCCACATGTGGTGATGATGGTGGCCACCCAGTATGTGTCCGGGTTGCTCTTATTGGCCACTTCCAGCTTCATGCCAGGCTGGAAGCTGCTCTGAAGGCTGATCTCCACCTGGGAGGGAAATAACAGGACATTAAAAAAATATTTTGTCTGTTATTTTAATAGCATGGGTTTGAGCATTTTATTTTAGTTTTTTCTAAAAAAAAAAAAAATCAATTTCAAGTTATCACTGAGATCTGGGATTTCAACAGGGCATGAACATGAGTAATCAAAGAATCACACAAGTTATAAAAAAGCCCAAAGTTTATCAGCAAAATCACTTTATTTGGAGGTGAAACTACAAGTGAAAACACTCATTCATAAACTGCATAGATAAACTGTGCCAGACAAGTGGTAGGTCAAACAGGTTTATGGCAAGGTTTATGGCTGGTCTGAGTTAAGCCTCTCCCTCTAAAATGAGGCTGGTCAACATGAGGTTTGTTTACAGCCTGTCAGACCAGTCTTACTTTTCAATCTGTAGGTTGGTGCTACAGCCATAAATAAAGAATAAAATGAATAAATTATGTAAATTTGACATAAAAATGAGAAACTGCTCCAAATGTGGAAGTAAAGAGTGGGGACAGCAGAGCTACATGATATAACCAAAAAACATAATGATCACTGTGTGGGTGATGACTTCTATGTTAGAGAGAACTCCAGCAATTTTGCACATAAAGGTCAGTTTATGGGAAGTACTACACAACCAGTAAAAACAGTTGTTTAGTGTCTTTTATTGCCCTGCAGGAAGCCAGAGAAAATAACCCTTGAAGATTTCATTAGGATGGTCATGGCTCGAGCTTCAAACCAGCAACAGAGAACCGGTGTTACAAAACAGACGGCATGGAGATTGAAAGACATGGGCATGCAGGCATGGCAATCTAACAAAAAGATGCTATTGGTTGCAGTGTGGGAATATCCATTATGTACAATCTGCTGTTTTTGGAATTTCACCGATACCAGATACTAAAGATCAGGCTATTTCTATCTTTACTGCTTCTGCTCTGATTATTTTTTGAAAAAGTTAATTACTCATATGAGGCATTTAATAACAAATACGTGCTGTTTCCAGACTGTCAAAATGTAAGAATTTCACAGGTTTATTTTATTTTTGATACTGAAACTTTTTTCCCCAGTGTAGACTGTTCACCAGATAAAACAAGCCTTTCAGAGATGTCCTCATGAGTCCCAGAAAACTATGATGGGAATTTTCTGACATTTCACTACATAATCAGCAAGAACAGTATGAGACCGCATACTTTCACCAAGGCTGAAAATTCTCTCCACACCATCCATAAATTGAATGCCTGGATCCAGAAGGATATACAAATGTAGATTAGAGTCTATTTTCTTGAGAACATCCAGCCAATGTCTCCTAAATTTTAACCTATGCCAAGGAGGTTCTTGGTTCAGTTTGTTTGTGTGTGTTAGCAGGATTACACAAAAATGTATGGACGTGAAAATTTTACCAGAGGAAAGGCTTGCCCCAAGGAAAAGTGATCAAATTTTGTGTTTGATTCAGATCTGATTCTGCATCAAGGAAATTTTTGAAGGTTTCTTCAACACTGTCCAAATTCAGTCTGATCATGTCAGAGCACAGCGACAAAGTTTGTTCCATTTCATTATCCATGTGTAAATATGTCCACTTTCCATGTGCAACTATGGTGTAAAAATGTTTAAAGAACAGTTCTTGCAATTATTTTATTTATTTTGGTTGTGTGAATATGTTTGAGGATAGAGTTTTTTGCCGCTTTTTATTTAATTGTGCATTAAATAAGTTAAATAAGTATATTTATAAATGAGTGACTCTATCTGCTGCTGTATACAATGCAAATTTCCCCATGGCAGGACTAATAAAGGCTTATCTTATCTTATTTCCAAGGCTAATTTAAATGCAGCCCACAGATGTGTTCTCCTTTTCCAGGAAGGATTTGCAGGACACATCAGGTAGATCCTTTGTGCCCCACCCTATCCCAAGATTTATTGCACGCCGGTAGCTCTCCGATAATTTTCTAACACATGGCGGACAGCTTAAGCAAAGCAGCTGAGGAATACACTTTTATAATTAAACATTGGGTTTCGTCTCAATCAAATGCCTAGCGGTACAAATGTTGAAATAATAAAGAACCACAAAATGTTAAATTTAAGCTAAGTTAGCGATTTGAGTCATTGCTTAATATAACTCAGCTGCTTTGCTTTCAAACATAAGCTTTTCAAAAGCTGACTCTGATCTTAAAAATGCTTAAAGTATGTACATAAGTAGACCACCATTTGACAACATTTAAATAAACCTCAAACTAATAATGCTACAAGTTGTAAGGGCACGTTTTCAATGTCAAAGAATCCAAAATATAGCCAATTTAAAGACATACACTCACAGGGCACTTTATTAGGTACACTGGTTCAACTGCTCCTTAATACAGATATCTAATCAGCCAGTCATAGGATAGCAACTCAATGCATTTAAACATGCAGACATACTCAACGGTCCAAATCAGAAGTCCAAATCAAACAGAAAGGTGATTTAAGTGACTTGGAAGCTGACTTGGTTGTTGATGCCAGACAGTCTGGTCTGGCAAAAAGGTTCCATAAATTTCTGGATCCAGATCCAGAGCTGGATTAATGCCAAAAGTTAATCACTTACAATTTGGGTCAAGTTGGGTTAGCACAAATCTTTTCATAACAATCTGAGTAATCCTGCTAACCAACAGATAAAAAAAACCCAAAACAAACCAATCACACCACCTCCCCGGAGGAAGTAATCAAACAATGATGTGGTATCTAATGTCACATGGCAATATTTTACTAATAACATATCATGTGATATTACACTTTAACTGACTGATGCTACAAACAGCAGCTAAAGTGAGATTTCAATAACTGCTGAGCAGAATGACTTTCATAAAACATCCTAAAACAATTCTTTGGGCCAAACAACAGTCCCTCAGTTTGTCCTTGTGCAATGAAAGCGATAAATCTGTATTTGAATGCAACACAGCGTAATGCATTTCCACCATAGCCACAGGCTGCTATACAAGTCTCCAGAACATTACAAGCCCAACAGGATATTCGCATTCAACACTAACACAAACACACACACAGACGCACACTCACACAAGTGAATGGAAAAGCCAACATCTTAGAAATAACCACAATACAAATGGCCCCGTGACTTCCTGCTACAACAATGCAAACGTGCTGTATCATTCTGACTGGCTTATGTAAGAGAGCTACGGGCAGCCTCAGCAGCAAACACTGACTGTGTGTGTGAGTGTTTGTGTGCAGGGATGTGTGTGTAAAGGCCCAAGAGAAATCACTGTTTCAATTTGTCCAGGCAGAGAGAGAGAGAGAGAGTGAGAGAGAGAGAGAGAGAGAGAGAGAGAGGGAGAGAGAGAGAAAGAAAGAGATGAGGGCTGCACTTTACTGAATCACATTTTT
>VUQH01021131.1:1324-11755 GCA_015106775.1 Etroplus canarensis | reverse complement strand
CAAAAGAAACAGGGATGAAAGACAGGGATGAAAGACTATCTATCTATCTATCTATCTATCTATCTATCTATCTATCTATCTATCTATCTATGACAAGTAGTGGTGTTTGCCAGTTTTATAAGATATCTAACATTTATCACTTTAAAGGTTACATTTGCATAAAACCAACACCTCTGTACAGTCTCCGGGTTTCATACAATTGGTACCTATGGCACAATTTCCATTAAAAAGGTGAAGGTATCAAAAGTCAATACAAAAAAGATATAAAATCTGCAATGCGTGGTTTGATAAATAATTTTTCATTGTTCATTAATCATTTTTGCTTCAAGACACGAAAAGTCCTTGATGTTCACATGTTAAACAAGGTTTTAAGTCTGGAGGGATACAGACAGCAATCCACTGCAAAATGTTACCAGCTGAGGTACATTAGACTGTGTTTACAACATTAGCTGCACATGGTGAGGTAAATACTTTCCCCTCGTGGTGCTCTCATACCGCAGGATTATAATGTCACCTGACAGGCTGCTAGAGCCATTCACAAGCGGTTTCATTGATGCTGGGACGAAGTCAAACACATTATAGTTCTCCTCCAGTCACCACATCTTAAAATCATTAAAGCTTTATGGGACAATTGGAATAATTAAAGATGAATTATAATATTAACATCTAACCTCCTTGACTTTGTGTATCAAGGAGTTGGAGGGTTTTCTTCTCTGACAGGGTTATGTAAACTTCTGCAATTGAACACTTAATAAAGTCACAGCTCAAAAACTCATCAGAGATACTCATCATCCAAAGAGCCTGGTGGATGGTGTAATTTTTTTTTTAGTTTTTCCAAAAGACAAAAAGCAGCTTATTACTAAGGGTTTTTTTTCAACCATAAGCGCAGAAATGAACATATTTAGTAAAGAGGGCGCAGCTGGAGAAGAACAATAGGTGGATCTGACTGAGAATTTGAGGGCACTGTGTACTTGTGCACTACCAGTCAAAGTACCAGTCAAAATTTGGGCACACCTGAGGACTTGAATGTTTCTCATTATCTGAGACAAACTTTATAAAAATCTATGATGTACAAATGCACATCATGGCCTGGGCAGCCCTGCCTGGGTCTCTTGTTTGCTGTTTTCCTATCTGGGTCCCCCATGAGAAAAATTTTTTGATAGTGGGGAAGAACAACATACTTTTAACAGGAAGAGGATTACAGCGGAACCAGGGTCAGGGGCAGGCATTTGCCATGCTTCGTTCAGGGTAAAGGGAATGAAAATAGAGAAAAGGAGACCATAGAAAGACCATAAACAAAACGCAAACTACAGGAGAGAGAGAACAAAGTAGTGGCATGTAAACAATATAGAAACCAGGAGAGTGTAGAAGGAATGCTTACTGCCTGTAGCAGCATAACTAGGGGACTGTACAGGGCAAGCTGATCTAGCCCTAACTATGAGCTTTATCTAGAAGGAAAATTTGAAGCCTAATCAAAAATAGCTCTGCTTCCAAATATACTTTTTCAAGTGTAGGAACCAAAAGTAAGCTTGCACCCTGAGAGTAAAGTTCTATATTGTCTACTTTATAAATATAATATAGGAAAGAAGTTGAAACTAGCATTTGAGACCATAAAATGTTAAACCATAAAATTGCTGTCTGAAATAATAACTTGAATCAGGAACAGGATCATTTTGTCAAGGACTTGTATACAATCTAGTTTCTTATTGGAGCCAGAGGAGCTGCACTCCCCCTGCATTTTAAAAGAATGCAGATTCAAGGTACTTCTTTTACATTGGCTTCTTTTTATTCAATTTGGAGGCTATATCCACTTCACTAAAAAAAAAAAAAAATCTATGTTTAGGAGTCCACTGCCTACTGCATGAAAGCTGGTTCTGGATGCTTCCAATTTTCAGTGAAAAAGCTCTTACATAATTTAAGTAGTTGGCACAAGAGCCCAGAAAGCCCAGTTAGCTGATAGTGTTGAGCAGTAGGCGAACGCATTACTTGGTAACCAATTAACATAATGTGAAAAAAAATGTAATAATGTTTTGGTCACTCTCCTATACTTACTGAAGTTTTGTCTGTTTGTATGACATCTAACCAGAAGTTCCCAGCTTAGTTTAGTGGAAAGAGGAGATTACATGGAGGAGGTCCACCTTTACCAGGACTGGAGAAATCATACAGAAATATAGAAAATGAACACAATCTCTGAATACTGTATTACGTGGTGGCAGCAAGTAATGTGTTAAAATTACACGCGAAGATGACATACACAATGCCAAAGCAAAGACAATTAAGATCTTGCAAAATGCAAACATTAAGACACACACTACCTTCGGCTCCAAGTTTCTTAAACAATTTAACCTTTTCATATTTAATTAATTATTCAGCAATATTACAAGATTAGACTACATTTTACAGAGGTTTGTAGTGCAGTTTCAATGCAATATTTTAAATTATGCTTTAAACAGGACAAACATGTTCCAGTGACTCAGTTAGGTGAGTGGTTCATCACCACTTGAAGCAGAGCAGGTTGTTTGTCACTATACACACCCTGGTGACTAAAACAGCAGTATTTATACAACACTTGTGAATAAGATACAGTGTGGATCGTGAATATGTGGAAATTGTATAGAAATACCAGCTGCATTTGATACATAAGATTGTTATTGTAAATGTTATGTTAAACAAAGACAGATGCAGCAAAGTCAATGGTTGACCCAAATATAACCAAACAAAATGTGGGGCACCTTATGATGAAGAATAGGATGACATTAACAACAGTTTGCAATGGCCTCTCAGTTACTCACAGCATGTATTTCCGTTATCTTTTGTCATGTTGAGATGAGTATTTAAGTTTATTATGTTGTTTTTCCACATACTGTAGAATCACATTTATCTAACTGGAGTGCAAAAGTGTCATATTAATGTGTGTATTTCTCTTTTCTTTCTACAATGTGATTATAAATGCATTTAGCTTACAAACTGTGTTAAAATTACATTATTAGAAAGTAATAAACCTATTGACAACAGCTCCTGGTGGAAATGTGGAACTAAACATTTTTGAATCAACATATTTGAACATATTCAGTGTCACTATATTTGTTCATATAAAAATATATATTACACATACATACATATTTCTCCATTGTTAATTCATTTCTTCAGTTTATTAATTTGTTCATTGTTCATTTTCTGAACAGTGAAGTGAATTCTAATCAAGCTTTAAGGGGTTAAAATTTTGGTAGGTGGATTTTATTCTGCACAGCGAATGGCATGATTTCATTGACTCTCCTTTCCTGCCTCTAAATTAGCATTTGTCCCCACTAATTAACTAGTGCGACACAGATGTCTCACTAGTTAACTAGTGAGGCTTTTGTATGTCGCACTAGTTAACTAGTGAGATATTTGTGTCACACTAGTATCCTAGTCAAAATCTTTTTTTAAATTTCACTAGTTGACTAGTGGGCAATTTTTCCTCACTTGTAAGCTAGTAAGCCCTAAAAAGGTTCTACTTTGTAACATTGGGGTCTTATACGTTTACTCGTAAGTCGAGCATGTGCTCACTAGTTTACTAGTTTGCATGAAATGATTCTACTAGTCAATTAGTTAAATATTAGTTAACTAATTCGTGCATGTGGTCTGCTAGTTCGCCACAGTTGCTTACTAGCTCACAGGAAGGTTCTTGATATCACTGATATCAAATTTTAGGCAGATTTGGCTTGCCATACATGCCTCAATATTAGGCATTACATGCTACTACCATAAGTCCAGACAGATGTGAATTCTGACAATTCCAATGTCTATTGTAATTAATTGCTGTATGCTTTTGGTTAGCTGCTAACGTTAGCACTGAAGTATGTGTTGATGAGGTTGGGATGGTGTTTAAATTAGCTTTTGCTAGATGGTCCGTCAATCCCTCCACACTGTCATTCTGCTTGCTTGTTAAACCACAATATTTTGCTTTCTGTTTGTAGATATGTTAAATACAAGATGGACAGTATAAGCACAGATTTCTGTTATTCAAAGTTTAAAATTTACCTCATTTATCTAAAAATGAGATTTGGTGCAGCTCCTCAGTTCATGCATCTTCAGGAACAAGCCATTTAAGCTTTCTTAGCCATTACTTTAAACCAAATTTCTTGTGACTTGAACATAGATGTTGGGGCTTCTGTGCTCTTAATGATGTCATATTGAGCTAAGAGTAGAAATAGAGCTTTTAGGGCAGTCTTTGGCCATGGTTAAATGAGCCTCTACCACTCTAAATGTATCTAAACAACAGAAAACAAGGAAAAAAAATACTCTTTAAGCAAGGGTTGCTTCTGGGCTGCCACTGAAGCTAAGATAATTTCAGTTATAATCTTTACATCTACATAAACTGAGCCAAAATATTTCAACACATGATGCAAAATCTGAGTGTGGAGGATTTGGATTTTTTTAAAGGCACCTAATAGAGGTGACAGAGAAACTTTTGTTATGAGCAATTGTTACAGCTATGGTAATTTTCAAAGTAAAGAGTAACTGATCACCTTTTGAAGTACCTTTCCCAAGATTGTTAGCTGCTATATCATTATGTTGGCAACAAAATACACTTCTTCTTCTCCTTTCGGCTGCTCCCATTAGGGGTTGCCACAGCGGATCATCTGCCTCCATCTCACCCTATCTTTGGATCCGCTTCCCTCACACCAACCCTCTGCATATCTTCCTCACTACATCCATGAACCATTTCTGTGGTCTTCCTCTTCTCCTCCTGCCTGGCAGCTCCAGCTTTAACATCCTTTATCCAATGTATCCACTATCCCTCCTCTGTCCAAACCATCTCAGCCTTGCCTCTCTGACTTTGTCTCCAAACTTCTCAACATGAGCTGTCCCTCTGATGTACTCATTTCTAATCTTGTCCATCCTGGTCACCCCCAGGGAAAATCTCAACATCTTCAATTCTGCCACCTCCAGCTCTGCTTCCACCTCTTGTCTTTTTGTCAATGCCACTGTCTCCAAACCATACATCATAGCAGGTCTCACTACTGTCTTGTAAACCTTCCCTTTCACTCTTGCTGCTATCCTTCTGTCACAAAGCACTCCTGACACTCGTCACCACCAAATCCCCCCTGCCTGCACTCTCTTCACCTCTCTACAAAATACACTTATATTTATTTATTAGAACATTATACATTAATGTACAACAGTCAACCAATAATCAACAGCCACTTTATTGAGGAAACCATTTTAACTACCTGTTTATGCAAATATTTGAAAAAGCAATCATATGGCATCAACTCAGTGCATTTAGGCATGTAGACATGGTCAAGAGGACTTGCTGAAGTTCAAGCTGAGTATCAGAATGGGGAAGAAAGGTGAATTAATTGACACTGAATGTGGTATGTTTGTTGGTCCAAAATGGCTGGTCTGAGTATTACAGAAAATGCTGATGTACTGGGATTTTCCCTAACAACCATCTCTAGAATTTAAAGAGAAAACAAGAAAATACCAGCGAGTAGGAGTTCTCTTGGCAAAAATGCCTTGTTGAGGCTAGAGGTCAGAGGACAATGACCAGACTGCTTCCAGCTGCTAAGAAAGAAACAGTAACTCTAATAACCACTCTTTACAACCAAAACATTCAGAAAAGCATCTCTGAATTCACAACAAATCGAAACTTGAAGTAGATGGGCTACAGTAGCAGAACGCCATATCAGGTGTCAATACTGTCAGCTAAGAACAGAAAACTGAGTCTAAAGTTTCCATGGCTCACCAAAATTGGACAACAGACAATTGGAAAAAGGTTGCCTGGCCTGATGAATAGTGATTTCTGCTAAGACGTTCGAATAGTAGAATCAGAATTTGATATAAAAGACATGAAAGCATGGGTCCATCCTGCCTTCTATCAATGGTTGCTGGTGGTGTAATAGTGCAGGAGATATTTTCTTGGCGCACTTTGGGCCCCTTAGTTCCAAATGAGCATCATTTAAGCACCAGCAGGATTGCACACCATGTGACAAAGTCCAAATAATCTCAAACTGTTTTCTTGAACATGACAATGAGTTTACTGTACAGAAATGGCATCAGCAGTCACCAGATCTCAATCCAATAGAGCACCTTTGGGACATGGTGGAACGGAACATTCACATCATGGACGTGCAGCCGATAGATCTGCAGCAACTGTGTGGTGCTATCATGTCAGTATAAGCCAAAATCTAATAAATGTTTCCAGCACCTCGTTGTATCTATGCCACGAAAAATGAAGGAAGCTTTGAAGTCAAAAGGGGATTCAACCCAGTACTAGGACAGTGAACCTGAAAAAGTGACTGGTGAGTGTATATTATAAGAACAAATGCAATGCAGATAAAAAAGTATATCGAGTTCTGTTAAGTGCAGAATGTAGAAAACACTGAAAAATGCAAAATGCAAAATAGCATCAATTTGTCAACATTTTTGAAACCATTTTAATTAGAGTATTTAAATTAGAGTATTTGACAATATGAAGAATAAATCACGGATCCTGTAATTATCAAGACATCTGTGCTGCTTGAATTTATTTTGTATTTTGTTTTGTTGTTCTGTGAGCTAGATATACAGTCAGAGGCATGTCAAAGCAAACCAAATGAAAGCATTTCTCATTACTGAAATTAAATCACCCCTTACTGTCTGTTTTACTCCTTTGCCAACTCAACCCTGCAGTACAAAACAAGTACTGAATGTCTTCACTGATGATCAGCTTGTAAGGATGCTAACTTTTTTAAGAGTCATGTATATAGCCATCAAGCACATACACTATTCTCATTTCAAAATTAAACAGCAAGTCATAGATTTTATTTATTTATTTATTTGCTTGTTTCTTGCCATAGAGCTTGCGATGACTATCTATCTGGCTAAAATATTCCAACAATAGACAAAGTTGACAGCATTGCATGACAGCATTTTTGAATGTTTTTGTCTGTGTCTGTGTGAAATTAGAGATCCATTGGTTCAAAAATGATATACACTATATGGACAAAATTATTGGGCCACACCTCTTGATCACTGAAGTCAGGTGTTTCATTCAGCCCCATTGCCACAGGTGTTTAAAATGAAAGCACCAAGCCATACAGTGTGGAAGAACTTGACTGTCCCACACAGAGCACTGACCTCAGTCCCATCAAACTCCTTTGTCTGACCTCAAAAATGATCTTCTAGATGAATCCAAAATCTTGCAGAAAGCCTTCCCAGAAGAGTGGAAACTGTTATAGCTGCAAAGGGGGAACCAAATCTATATGGATTTAGCCTATGGATATAGAATGGGATGTCATAAAAGCTCCTGTATATGTAATGAGCAGGTGGCTGAATACATTTGCCCACATCTGCCACCTTTATACAGAATGTACACTGCTACTATACATGCCTAGCAAGAGTAGTCAGTAATTGAAGAGAGTTGGGGGTCTTACATAGCAAGCTGTCAAATTTACCACCACCTGCCACTTTTGCAGTAATATGCTTGCAAATAATTGAGACATTTAATACACACTCCATGTGTAGGCTGGTGTGAGTGTTGCTAATTCAGCACAGTTTGCTTTGGTAAACAAAGGCAACTTGCCCTGGGGTGGAAAAGCCTACAGGCCAACCCTCAGGCCTTTCCTTTGATTCACTGACTAAACACTGTGATGTGACTAATGCGAGTATTTATAGCAACAGCACAAAACCCTAAACTGACCAATGTTATGCTTTTCACCTATGTACCTTTTGCCCTAAATGTACCTTTTCACAAATATTCAGACACATTTACTGTGTGATGTGCTTTCTGTAAAAGCTTTTGTCTTTAGTACATCCCTGATGAAGGGATGCGATACAACCTTCACAACCGCATCTGTCAAACATCTTTACAACTGAGTGACTGTAGAAGGCTTCAGTGTTCTGTATAAGCCAATTTGTTTGCCAGTTGCGTTTCAATCTTTATTAAATACGAGGTTTGTGTATTTCCCTCTTCATGTTTTAATTATCCGTTCCATTTATTTCTTTATTCGGTACACCCAGTGTTGTCGCTGTGATATTATCATCCTCACCAAGCCTATGCAGTCTTTCCCTATGTTTCTGTGCCTCTGAATAGGCTGCAGTGCTGTTCATGTGTGTTTTTGCTAGGGGCCTTATGTTGTGAATGACTACTACAGCTCAGATTTATGCTTGTGTGTGTTTGTGTGCAAGTGCATGCCTGACATACCACTCTTAGCATCCCCAGGGGACCGTGCTGCCACAAGGAGCCATGCATCATAATGCTTCAACCATATACAAAATTGATGACCACAGGTTATGTGGGTCAGACCAGAATGACGCAGCAGACATGCACAGGGGGGATACTGACAGACAATGGCAGACAGGGTTAGACTGAGCAGGCTGAAAGCCATCATAAATAAAGAGAAAAACATTTTTAAAAAAACTAATTTATAAAAAGTGGACTGATGGGTAAATAAAGACAGTAGAGAGGAGAAGAAGACAGAGAGATCTCAGTTGTTCTTGATGTTAGTATTTTTGTCATACAGTACCATCCTTTGTTTGCTCATCACACACCGCATCTCTGTGTGCTTCTTGTATTCATGTCAGAACTAATTACAGGGCAATACTGCCAGTTGCCAGATCAGTAGTTAGAGGACAGAGCTGCTTCTCAGCAATGTGCTTTCCACCCTACTGAGTTGCCAGATTTCTGAATGTCTTAATTACACTGTATAAGCTTGCAGCGATGCCTCACCTTCAGCATGTCCTCAAAAAACAATGTCACTAGGATCCACATTTCTTCTGTTCTCTATGTTTCCCTCGAAGTTCAACACAGTGCATTTAAGCATCAATTTAAATACTCGTAAATGTAGTAGTAAACAAAGTCTGTCTTGCTGAAACATGCATAATAAAATTCTAGAGCAAACTCATTCTTCACTGCCATTCAGTTTCATTTTATTTTACTCACATTTGGTGGATTTTATTTTGTCTTCTTCAATATTGTTTACCTTAAATCCCCTTTGCAGGAAGCAAAACTAAGATGTGATCAAAGGTAGTAGGAAAAGGTTCAGGTCTGACAAGTTAAAGGCCTGGATTCACAATGCTTTTAAGCCTTGTATCCCATTCTTATGTTGTGCTGGTGGAATGGAATGGGATGGTACAGATTGGCCAATATTTAGGCACGGGGGGGGTATGTGGGTGCATCATTGCCTATGGTATTGGCAACTTGCATGTCTGGAAAGGCACCATTGGTGCTGACAGTATTATACACATTTCAGATCAACATATGCTTCCCTCCACACAATGTCCTTTTTTTTTTTTAAGGAAGGTCTTGCAGATTTCAGCAAGACAACACTACACCACATACTGCAGTTATTACAGCAGCATGACTTCATAGTAGATGGAAATGTACTAAAATATGATGAGAGTGTGTTTAGAAGATGGAACTTTGTGCTTTAAAGAGCTGATGAATGAGGAAAACGAGAGAGAGAAGAGGATGGATGGAGGAAAGATAGTTAATCAGGAAGTGCATAGTATTAGTAAAGTGAGGGAAGCTATGAAGAGGATGAAGAATGGAAAGCTGGTTGGTCCAGATGACATGTCTATGGAGGTATGGAAGTGCCTAGGAGAGAGGGCAGTGGACTTTTTAAACAGGATGAGGAATGGAGAAGAATTACACTTGTACCATCTCCAAGAATAATAATACTGCAGAGCTGCAGTAACTACAGAGGGATAAAGTTGATGAGCTATACCATGAAGATATTGGAAAGAGTTGTTGAAGCTGGGTTAAGAAGAGAGGTGACCATCAGCAAGCAGCAATATGGCTTCATGCCAAGAAAGAGTACAACAGATGCAATGTTTGCTTTGGAGAAGTATAGAGAAGGTCAGAAGGAGTTGCACTGTGTCTTTGTGGATCTAGAAAAAGCATATGATAGGGTGCCAAGAGAGGAACTGTGGTATCATATGAGGAAGTCAGGAGTGGCAGAGAAGTATATGAAGGTGGTGCAGGACATGTATGAGGACAGTGAGACAGCAGTGAAGCAGTGAGGCGTGTAGTAGCAGAGTGGCAGATGGGTTCAAGGTGGGGGTGGGATTAGATCAAGGATCATCTTTGGGCCCCTTTTGAGGACAGAACACAAGAGAGGTGAAGAAGAGAGTGCAGGCAGGGTGGAACAGGTGGAGATGAGTGTCAGGGGTGCTTTGTGACAGAAGGATAGCAGCAAATGTGGAAGGGAAGGTTTACAAGATGGTATTGATGACTGCTATGATGTATGGTTTGGAGACAGTGGCACGGACAAAAAGACAGGGAGGCAGAGCTGGTGCTGCCGGAGTTGAAGATGTTGAGATTTTCCCTAGGAGTGACCAGGATGGACATGATTAGAAATGAGTACATCAGAGGGACAGCTCATGTTGAGAAGTTTGGAGATAAAGTCAGAGAGGCAAGGCTGAGGTGGGATAGTGGACATATTGGACAAAGGATGTTGAGGATGG
>VUQH01021125.1:5523-32098 GCA_015106775.1 Etroplus canarensis | reverse complement strand
AATAGAAAAAGAGATCATATTTCATTTATATTGACTTCACTTCATTGGCTCCCTGTTAAATTCAGAATTGAATTTAAAATCCTTCTACTCACTTACAAAGTCTTGAACATTCAGGCCCCAATCCTATCCTAAAGACCTCATTGTACCATATTTTTCCCATTAGAGCACTTTGCTCTCAGAGTGCAGACCTACTTGTGGTTCCTAAAGTTTTTAAAAGTAGAATGGGAGGCAGAGCCTTCAGCTATCAGGCCCCTCTCCTGTGGAACCAGCTCCCAGTTTGTATTCAGGAGACAGACACCCTCTCTACATTTAAGATCAGGCTTCAAACTTTCCTTTTTCATAAAGCTTATAGTTAGGGCTTAGTTGCAATAGGTTTAGGGTGCTGGGGGGCTTCTTATGATGTGCTGGGCATTTCGTCTCCACCCACCTCTTTTCACTCCCCATGCATTTATTTGCTACTGCTGCATGTCATTGAATATTGTCTTCTCTCTCCCATAGCGAAGGTTTCTTCCAGTTAAAGTCTTCCTTCCCACAGTCACCAAGTGTTTGTTCATAGGGGATCATCTGATTGTTGGGGTTTTCTCTCTAATAATGTAGGGTCTTTACCTTACAGCATGAACCGCCTTGAGGTGACTTTTGCTATGAATTGGCACTATATAAATAAAACTGAATTGAATTAATTAAAAAATATTCTAGCTCATCCTAAATTTGATGGCAACAACACATCTCAAAAAAGTTGGACAAGGGCAACAAAATGCTGAAAAAATGAAGCTGAAGGAACATGTTGCAACTAATGAAGTTAATTGGCAACAGGCCAGTAATGTGATCGGGTATAAAAAGAGCACCTCAGAGAGGACAGTGTCTCTCATAAGTAAAGATGGGTAGAGGGTCAGTAATATATTAGAAACTGCATCTACAAATTTTGGAACAATTTCAGAATATTCTTAATTATGTGTTATACAGTGTCCCAACATTTTTGGAAAAAGGGGTTGTATAACACAAGAAACAAACAAGAGCTTTGTGGCTAAAATTAAAGGGAAATTTTCATTTCATATTCACTGGAGGCCAAAATTGTAATTGAATTTAAAATTAGATTAGTAATCCAGCGCTAATTTATTCAATTTTTAACAACATAGTAATTGTAATAGATAATTTTAACTGGGACATTCAAGAAAAGGTAATGTTAATATCCTGTCTTTGTTTTTTTTTTTTAAACAAACAAGATCTCAACATCCTTAGTGTATTCCACAAGAACAGTTTAAAATATTTGCTTCATAAATATTCTAAAGAGCAGCAAACTTTCATCTCCAGTCCCAGTGACAAAGTGACCCTCTCAGCCCACCGAGGGCTGACGCAGTGGGCTGCGGTGACCTCTCCGTCTCCCTCTGTGATCCAGGCCGTTCTCCCAGCCCTCAGCTCAGCACCCACGTGTTGTCAGCAGCCCCTGTTACGTAAGCCCTCCTGCCAGACAAAAGCTCAGCCATCCCAGATACAAATCACTGACTGGCCCATGTTGGCAGCAGTGTTAACACTGCTCAGTAATCCACACAGGATCTTTCTTCTTTAGCATGCCTTTTCCTGGCTCTGATGGAAATTTTTGACCATCTAGTAACAGGTTTTGAGGGCATGAGACATAACTTGTGTTTATGATCTCATGTTTTATGATTTTCAGACACCCGTGACCTTAGAGGTGAACTCTGACTTTACTGTAATAGTCTGCTGCTGTTGGATTTTTGGTGAAGTTTCACAATGTGCTCATATACCATCACAAACGATCATCTGTTGACGAGCATTTGATGGACTTCCTAAACTTGTACTCTCCCACGCATCCTTCCTCCCTTCACTGTGTCATAAACATTTTATTGCTGTCTTGATGACTTTAAGTTCTGCTGTCTTTTAAGCCTGTGTTATGACTTCAGTTTTATTATATTACACCACTAAAAAGTTTTACAGTGTAGGAAGTAACTGTAATCCAGACGGTTGACTCATGGCTCATCTGGCTTGCTAATATGCGCTCATATCTGATCTGGTACATAATAAGAAAAAGATTTTTGTGATATTAAAGAGTACAACCAAAAGCTTTGTAAGAGATAGACTGTCATTTGTGCTGATTCATTCTTGAAGGAGAATCACATTGAAACAGCCATGCTTTTGTTGGGCTGTGTTAGTACATTCTGTCCACAACTCTTCACCTTTATCACCCTGTCCACTTTCTGTTTTATATTTAATGGCTGTCAGTACCTTTTCTGTTAGTTGACATGTCTGTGCTGGTAGTCTATAGGCTGGATAACATTATGGGATTATAAGCAAACAGTGTTTACATCGTAGTCAAGAGATCCAGGGCTGAGACTGTCCTCTGCTAAAGCCGTCTGAAGCAGTAAAGGGTATTGATGTTGCTATTAAAACGGTCATTGTTTAGCTTTTTCACTGGTTTGATATTTTCTTTTTTTTTTTAAAAACCTCTATTGCAGCTAGCGTTTAAATGTAGCTTCTGTCCAAGATGGAACAGTGCAGTACAGATCTGAGACTGCAGCTCTATTGTGTCACTCTTCATCAGACTGGACTGGTGTCACAACTTACTACCTTGTTGCCTGTATGCTTTCATCTGTGAACGTGTTTCATTTTTGTAAGTATTAACCAAACAAGACCAGTCTGAGATTGCATACCTTTACTGAGGCTGAACTGCCCCATCTCACAAAAATCCTGGATTCTTGATCCGGATTGACTCAAAGTTAATCATTTCTAAGCTGGGCCAAGTTCCACCGCTGGTAAAAGTCTTGTGCCAATGTGTTTGTAACTTTTTGCGTAATCCTGCCAACAAACAAATAAACCAAACTAGAAACATAACCTCATTACCTTCCACTAAGGTAAGAAGGTAAGAAACAGAACTGATGAAACCATGAGATTTAAACATTACCTGTTACTTATTCTCACAGGAAAGAACAGTAGTAGAGCAATGGCTATCAGATGTTAGGAATAAAGTAATTAAGAACTAAACTTCCATCCAGTTTCTGCTGCTAATCGGGGCCAGGGTCACAGCCCAGACCCCTCTCCCTGGCCAACTCCTTCAGCTCTTCTAGAGAGACACTGAGGCATTCCCAAGCCAACGGAGAGACCTGAGAGACATCCTGATCAACTGCCCAAACCAGAAGTAATCTTAAACAAATTGTCGCAAGATCAAAATGAATGACTTAATTAACAAAGACACATGTATGCTATCTTCGCAGACTGGTGCAATGATGAGAGTTGTGAGTATAGGTCGAGTATAGGCGTGGTAGTTTTGCTGCTGCATAGCAACAGTCACTCCAGCACTGTCCCTGGTGTATTTTTTCTGCAGTGTTTTGTTGATCAGAATACAGCCTGATCTGCATTTCTGTGTCAGTCTGAATGGGATCTCTGTTTTGTTACACTGCTGTGTATGTGATCAGTAGACCTTAACGTCACAGAACTGACAAACTGTGAGAATACTGGGAGACCCTGCAGGGGAGCCTGCTGAGTGGCTGACTTTGCAGAGAACAGTCTAGAAATACCGTGCTGCCTGAGAAAGTCTGAGAAGCCGGTTCCTCCCCTGCGTGCTTTTAGTAATGAGAAAGAAACTGGGGGAGGTAAGGAGAGAGAGAACGTGAAGCGCGAGAACGGTGGAGAGGTGTAAGAAGAGTAAACTCGTGACTCATCAGGCACAGTGGAAAGGGTTCACTGAGTCAGAGATGAGGCAGGAACACTTTGTGGTGGATGAGCCATGGGATGGATGGGAATAGATGACTGTAGGTAGAGTTTAAAAAGGAAAAAAGGTCGAAACTGGATCTGGCACTTTATGAACTGAAAGGTAACATGGTGACTGGGTAGAGTTACAATTGTGCAGAACAGTTTAGTAATTAAACTAGCCATAAAACTTGTCATTACTCATGTACTTATGGCATGTTGGGATGCAAAAGTCAGTAGAGTAAATAATTTTGCTCATCAAATCAATACAAGGATTACTAAGGATTCATACAATAATCTCCTCCTTTCAACTGTTAGGGGTCGCCACAGCAGATCATCTACCTCCATCTCACCCTGTCCCTTGCATCCTCTTCCCTCACACCAACCTTCTGCATGTCCTCCTAAGCATTCGTACAATGCAAAGTAAAAAAAAAAATGGCATACTGTAGATGTTGTGGTCTTCAGATGTCAGGGTTAATTTCCGTTTTGGTAAACATTGGTCAGGAGAAATATATTTTTATTCAGACGTGGCGCTCTAATCCCTGCCAGTCTGACTTACCAACATCACTACTTCATGCCTCCTCATGGTGGAGTTTAACAAAAACTGGGGATTAAGTGAACAGAAGTTTGTTAGTTTGGAAAATCTCGTAGAGGGAGAATGAGTACTGGGGAAGTGGATTGATTTGACACATTATTAGAACTGAATTATAACTGCACACAGGCCATCATCACACTACAGGGAACAAATGCCTGATTTTCACTTCTTTACTTTTAGGGGTATTTTTACTTCTATTGCAGTTATTTAAATGGTTATCTTGCAGTGTATTGCAGCATCATTTCACTATACTATTGTATTGTGATAGTATCATATGAGTTACTCTAGGAATCAGCAATTTTTTTATTTATTTATTTTTATCTATTATTTGCCAGATTGTTAAGATGGTTTGAAAACTCAGAAGTCATTCTAAAGCACTTAAATATCCCTTGCTTGTAAGTAAAGATTAAATAACAAGAGCAGTCCAAGGCTGCATACCTCCACCAAGGTTTAACACACCTTGCTCCCTTGTATTACTCCAAGGGGTTGCCACCGATGAATCTGCGTTGGTAATTTGGCACTGATTTTACACCAGATCCCCTTCTTGATGCAGCTGTTCTATGGACTCAAACCAGGGACCATTTGCTTGCGAGGCAAATGCACAAACCACTACACTACTGAGACATTTCCACCAAGGCTTAACAATGTCAACCAATCCTTAAGAATGCTTGAATTTCTGTGTTCTTCTAAGGTAAACCAGATCCGGAACTGGATGGACTCCAAAAGTTCACTTCTAAGAAGAGCCGAGTCCCACCACAAAAAATAACAGTTTTGTGCCCGTCTATTTGTAACTTTTAAGTAATCCTGCTAATAAAGATACAGACTAACAAGCCAAACCCAAAAATAACCTACTTGGCTAAGGTAATTATCAGTTATTAATAGGTTGAAGGTTAACATGTTCTTCATTTTCTTCATCTGTAATTTTTTTGGGAATGGGGGCCCTATAATGCTCAAATTGGCACTTCAAAATAATGATCTTATTTTTTTACTGGGCCTTGTTGCAGCCCTTTGGTTTATTCACTGTTGGAAACAAGGCACTTTAGCTTCTCCCCCTCCAAACATGCATTTTCCTGATTGCTTGGCCCTCTCAAACAAAAGATTTCAACAGCAGGTAGCAGGGCATTATTTTTTAACAGCCAGAACTGTGTGGCTTAGATAACCATGTTGGGGTTTTGTGCTCTCATTGCATCACACAGAGCCAAGAGTAGAAGAAAAAAATCTGAAACTGAGCATTTAGAGCAGTCTGAATCCTGAGCTTTTGGCTCACAGAGATTACTTGTATTGTTTTTTATTTATTTAAACTTTATTTTACCAGGGGAGTCCCATCGAGATTAAACATCTCTTTTACAAGGGTGCTCTGGCTAATACAACAGCAACAAATTGTAAATAGTTCATTAACTGAAACTTTTGTCATATTTAATGTGACCATCCACCAAAAGAAAGAAGAAAGGTGAAGGGGGGCCCTTTAAACGTGCTGTTTGGGTGACCACTGTTTTATTATCACTGTAAATCTTTGATTAATTTAGTAAGTTTTACAGCTGTCCCTTCAGCTGTCTGAATCTGGTGCAAAGTACTGCTAGAAATCTGTGTAATGGGCTGAAAATCTTTACTGAAAAAATAGAAGCTTTTTGGTTTTGCTTAGGCCCCAAATTGCGTCCTGTATTCTAGGGCCACTTTGATTCATACCCTTTGTGTGGCTGTGCATTGATTGCCCTCTACATCCTTTGTGTCCACAGCCAATCGATGCTGACTTGCTCTTTTTCTTTCAGTCCTGATAATGTTTCTGTATTGATTTTAGTGCCAAACTGAAGCATGCTCCCCTTGAGTCCTTCGGATCTGCCATTGAAATTTGAATACTAAAACTAACTAATTGATTTCATATAAGCCTCTTGAAAGACATAATGCGTTTCCTCATACCAAACCACTCTCTCAAGCAAATTTACTTATGCGTGTGACATGTCCTCACATCGTGTATATCTAAAATTACTGCACCTGAATAAACAGAAATTCCAGTTTTGCCAGCAAAACAAACAGGCAGTTTTATGAACATTTAATAACAGAACTGATATTAATTGATTCACAGCCGCTTGTTGACCATTTCACAAGAATGACTTGCGTTGCCAGATACACAGTGCCGCATAGCTATACTTCTTTGCTCTTAGAGTTGGTGGGATGATGTGTCCTCCTGACCTTATAAGAGGAAAATAAAACAAACTGGCAGCACCACTGGACTTTAGTTTGTTGGTCCTGTAGCCAACATAAAAGATGGACTTAGCCACTGTGACACCACCAGGTCCAATTGTAAGCCTCACTGAGCATTTTTGTTGAAACTAGTTTCGGAGTAATTTCTGACTCTCAGAATGATCATCAGTTTAAAAAAAAAAACTAAAAAAAAAAGCCTTAATGTTTCGTGCTGTGGTGACCCCTTAGGGCAGTACAACAGAGCAGCCAAAGACACTTGGTGTTTTATTCAGTTTGACCTAGAACTAGTGATTGAGCCCATGAACTCATCAGGAAAGGGTTTACTGAGGCCACATAGAAAGGGAGACATGGGCCATAGACTTCTATACAACTGCAAGTCTTTTTGAAACCACAGGGATCGCTTCTGTTGGCTATTAAAGAGAATGCTGACTTAAGGCACTTCCTGGTTGGCTTCACTTTTCAGACATGGAAGCCACACCTAACCTTTATACTGCCTGTAGCTAGTCCAGAGAACTACCAGTGCACTTGACTAGGAATGTTGCCAGAACCGATACTTGTGATACCTTTTGATAGCAACTTTCTGAAAAGTTCTGCCCAGCTCGTTAATGACAAAGGCAGCTTGGAGTCGGGTTGCTTTTGAGGTTGATGACCAGAGAGTGATTATTGACTCACAAAAAGGCAATATGCAAACAGTGCCATCATACTTTTCAGACCAAGGACAGAAATATTTCCACTTTAGTGGCATCCAGGTTCCAAGAATTCAAGGTTTCAATTCAGGTTAACAACATTCAAAGTATTATTCTTCTAATGTTATCCTAAAATACACACTACCATTTTGTGTGAGACAGCTGGCATTAGTAGTGAAATCAGCTATGTTGCACAGGCTACCGCTTATAGATGCTCATGTTAATGTGACGCAGCTATTGTTATACCTTGTAGTAATACCATGTTGGTGTTCCTTTCAAAAGCTTAAACAGATAAAGAAAAAGTTCAGATAGCCATGAAAAATTATGCTATTCATGAGAGTCATTGTACCAACTCTGCAAAATTGTTGAGCTACTATCACATGAATCATAACACTATTTCAGTTTGTTCTGCTGTTGCTTTTTTTGTTTTTTGTTTTTTACAGACAAGCCATTTTTGTAATGTTGATATGTTCAATAATAAATAGTTTTATATATCAAGTGCATGGGATAATCTGTTTCTATTAGTTTTTTGTTTGTTTAGTCTTTTTTAAAACTGCGGTATCAAATTTGGTATCAAGAATCATGGAATTCCTGTGGTATTAGTGCTACTTCTAAATTTCTGGTATCGTGACATCATGGTTCAAAAACGCTCTCCTCCCCATAGTTCTCATTTATGTTTCTTTGTCAGTGAAAACAAAAATGTCTTTCAAAGAGATGGTCATACCTTTTGTAAGTGGAAAAAGGTCCCAAAGATTCTTGTGTGGATGCAGTTCCAGAAGAGATGCGCCACATTATGATTTTTTTACTTCTAGCTTCAGTTGTTGGTTTACATGGACTCATTCACCCATTCACACAGCACTTTATTCTATGCCTTTAGGCACATTTAACTATCATGCACACATTCACACTCTGATGGACACATCAGGAGCAATTTGGGGTTCAGTGGCTTGTCCAAGGACACTTCGTTCAGGGATTGAACCGCCAACCTTCTTGTTGGAATGACCCACTCTACCTCCTGAGCCACCACCACCCCACTGGCATTTAGGAGAATTTTCACAGTAACCTCTGTGAATAGTTTGAAATGACACCTCTGACCTTGTTAGTTAGTAGGCACTTTCTTGGTAATTGCCATGAGTATTTACAGTTGATGTTTTCACAAGTGATAGTATTTGATGATAATATTTCTGAGAACAATGTTTCTCATTATTTTCATGAATGATTGATTACTACAAGTGGCGTAATCATGGACAATTTAAGTGGTGCTTGGACCAAAGATAGTGTGATGTGGAAGATGCTAAAATTCTGTGTTGCATCAAAAACAATATTCTCTTGTTAGCATGGGAAATTGATAAAGAGACATCAGTTCTGTCTATGGAAGCCATCTGGATGACGGCGTTAAAGGTTTGTTCTTTGTAAATCATATTGTTGTCCCCCAGATACAATTTGTATATGGTGAAAAGTTGTTCGTACATAAACAGCCAGCTAAATAACATTTGTTTATTTAAAAAAAGAGATGAATACAGGGGAATTTTAGATGTATTGACGTTGTTCCTTAACTGAAGGAGTAGTGCTCCAACTGAACTAATGTAGGATTTCTAAACCAACCAACCCAGTGACATCCTGCTCTGTCCTTGGACGAGATGGCACTACACTTGCTCAAAAAAAAAAATTAGCTTGACTCTTTATTATTGTAGGAATAAATCTTGTAAATTAACCGTTCATATGTGTAGTGTGTTGGGTGCACTTCAAGTCTTACATGGTTTCTGCATAGACTCTGCATATTTACTCATTTTGCAGGTCGTATATGTAGGTGGGATTGAAGCACTCATTGGTCTTGAGTCCAGGTTTTGAAATGATCACAAGTCATGACTTTATTTTTTTTTTACTCTGCCAGCCTCCCTAAACTTACAGCAGATGATCAGGGTGTTCACGTAAAAGCAGCTGAAACCACATAGGAAAGTTTCCCACATAATAAACATGACACCTCACAGCAGCTACCTAACTTGTCATTTGACTCTCGTTAGTTTCTGAGTAAACAGTCAGGGAACCCTGCTGGCTTTGTGTGCCGCTGCTGTTTTCATGGGTGGGACTGTGAAAAGGTGTCAAATTCAAAAACTGCCAGGCCACAACAGGCTTGCATTTGAAAAATCGGTTGTATAAGGTCATTATATCACATCTTAAACTCCTTTTGTTTGTTGTAAGCTGATTAATGTGGATGTGTAAACTCTGATGAGTTTATACCTGCAGCTTTAATCTCATTTGCCTTCTTTCTTTTTTTTCCCCAGGTGTGGTAGCATAACCGAAGGTAGAGGGCGGATCCCCCTTTTCCCTTTGCTGTCCTGTTGGGGAGAGCAGAGTACTATTTTTCTTTTTGTGTTTTTTTTTTTTTAATGTCTGGATACAACCCGCCAACTTGTGAATTCATGATCACATGACCGTGGATATGGACGCAGTCCTGTCCGACTTTGTCCGTTCCACTGGAGCTGAACCAGGATTGGCCAGAGATCTGCTAGAGGGTGAGTTACAGAGGAATGTAGTATTTCATCATCAGTATTAATAGCACCACAAGCCCAACGTGATGAATGCAGAGCCCAGTGTAACATTTCCCTCCCAGGCCTCTTGGGTGAGTGCATCAGACTTCCCCTTTTTATATTTGGGCTTACCCATGATGGACAGAAGCCCCTCCCAGCATGGAGGGTTGCATCAGGAAGTGCATTCAGTGTAAAACCTCTGTCAAAATTACCAGTGCAGATTGATCCGCTGTGGTGACCCCTTGGGGAGAATACAAGGGAGCAGCCGAAGCTACTCTATAATAATATGGCACAGTATATCATCAATATCTTGTAATCTGAATCTGAAAAAAACCCAAAGTCCTTGTAGAAGCACGTCTCACTGTTCAGCAGCCGTCTTGAAACACCCCCTGGGCACTTATTTGAGCAATTATTTTGAAGCGAGATCTGAAGTAACTGTGATTTTAAAGATATAAAAACTGCATTTATGGAATCACCAGTCAAATCTGGCTTAAAAAGAAATGTTACCTAAATAATAAATTTTCCCCCATTATCTCACAGCAAGAAGGTTCCTGGTTCGAATCTCCTGGTCTGCGGGGATTTGTCTGTGCAGAGTTTGCATGTTGTCCCTGTGCCTCTGTATGTACTCCAACTTCCTCCCGCACTCCAAAGGCATGCTTTTAGGCTATTTAGTGATTCTAAATTGGCACACAAAGGTACCAATTGTACCATTTAAGCACTTTGCGTACCACACAAGGTGCTTAAAGTGTGTAGAATAAAGCATGCTATAAAGATATGGTTAAATCTGGGTTATAGTTTAAAGCACTTTGAGTGGTAAGACTAGATAAACACTGTATAAATGCTAGCCCATTTCTGCTTCTTCAGTTTAGCCAGATGAACTTGTAACTGTGGTTGATGCAAAAATTGCCACTGATCAATCAGCTTGCCATTATTTGTGGCAAACCATCCATCTACTTATCCATGTCTGGGTCGCAGGAGGGCTGGAGCCTCTCCACCTGGACAGGTTGCCAGTCCATCATAAGGCTAACACAGGCACACAGACAACCTCACATTCTCACATCCACACCGATGGTTAGACATGTATGTCTTTGGACTGTGGTAGGAAGCCAAAGCACCAAACTGGCCAGGAGACGTGCTGTGAGGCGATTTATCAAATCGGTTTTGTCTTTACTCTATGATCCTCTCTGTTTTAATCCTTTAATTTAATTTCTGTTTTAAGTGAGCTAAAAGAGGTGGGGATGTGCTGGTTATAGGAAGTTGACTGGTGGCGAGCTTCCAAGCAGGGGTCTCATTCAGTGCTTCTGCCTTGTTACTGTTAATTATAGTATCAAACTCTTAATGGAAGGAAGGTATAACTAGAGTCAGCAGGACTCCGGTTGCCTAGCAGCAACACAAGTTGCAGATAAGAATATGGGTTTAAAATGTAATGCAGTGCTGCTGCAGCAGCAAGGCAGCAAGCTGAGGCGTGCTCCATATGCTGATATTTACCCAAGAGAAGGAATGTGCCAGTGGCCTTTACGTTAGACACACAGCCTATGTTGCATTGACCTGTGGTAAATATTTAAACGGATTAGGAATCAGTCATTTGCTTGACATAGATTAAAGATTCACATAGTCATGTTGGACTGGTTCACTCAGACAGATGTTCCTATCCCTCTCTCCTGCCCTCTTCTCTGTAGGCAAGAACTGGGATTTCACTGCTGCCCTCAGTGACTTTGAACAGCTGCGACAGGTGCATGCTGGGAACCTGCCTTATTCATTCACAGAAGAGCGGACGTATCTGCCCTCTGAAAGGGAGATGGCCCGGGTAGGACGGCCTATACTCCACCGACAAGATGAGGTGGTGCAAGGTGAGGTCTTCAGGAAGATCCTTTTGTGGTGCAAAACATAGTTTGCAGTTTATTAGGTCAGATGCCTTTCTGTAGATTAGTGAACCTTTAAGTAGCAGGTTTCTGAGGTTTACTGACTAATGCTTGCTGGTGGTGCCTCAGTCCAGGCTAAGGACCAAAGGAGATTGGCTTTTGAAGTCGTGGCTCCCAAGTGTTGAACTTGCTCACATTGGACTTAAGATCTGTGGACACTGTTGATACCTTCAAGAAGAAGCTAAAGACCTACCCGTACAAGCTTGCTTTTAATTATTTTTACCTATTTATACAGTTTTAATTGTATCTGTCTTTTCTTGAAATTATACTGTGAAGCACTTTGTCTTTTTTCTTAAAGTACTATTTAAATAAATTTTACCTACTTACCTACACCAAACTTTAACAGTCTGATCCCTGATGGTTTTGGCCATGTGTCACTACATTTAGCTAAATATTGAAGTATCTTCATCACTTATGGATACCTTCCTGTTTGAATTAACAATTTTAACAACCTTTATTCATCAAGTAACTTCAGTAATTTGATTACAAGACTCCGAACCGCAGACTCACCTGGCACAGTTGCAGTGTGCGTTGCCTTGCATTACACCGGTAAACATCTCAAGAGACATGCTGATCAATCAGTAAAAATGACTGGCACTACCTGGTTTATGTCACTACTCATCAGAAAGTTCTCGCTGTGTGCCAGTAGGCGGTTTGTAGTTTATTTGGGCAAGTACTCTGCTATAAACAAGAGTACGAAATGCCATGAAAAAAGAAAATGCACAACTGAGAGCTAGAATTTTGTCTTTGTCTGGAAAGATACAATCTGAAGTGTTCACAAGTGATCACCTGTGCTGCCTGGATGGACAGCTACAGCACATGGTGCTGACGGCATGATAGCACAATAGATGTATTGCTGTGCTAGGAGCGGTTACTGAGCAGATCAACTGCAGATCATTAAGACGGTATTGAATGAGTAAAACACTTTGGAATGTGGTAGCAGCCTGCATCGCTCACTGAAATGCAATCTGAAGTAATTAATTTAGGATTTCGATGATTCCAACCAGCTACATTGGCAGTTTATTACGGATTAACTGTTATCAGGCAGTTGTGTGTGAGTCACTACCAGCATTTCAATGATAAATGAGTGCAGGGACATGGAGATTCTCAGATGATGCAGGGGGAGGTGGCTGCACCAGTTGGAACAGATGAGATGTTCTGCAGAAAACTTTGCAAAAACACTGCTTGTTTTCTTTTCTTTTTTTGAGCGGTGACAAATAAGTAGTTACAGGGCCATTGTTGTTATCACCGTTCATGCAATGACCACGACAAGTTGGCTTACAGTTTTTTCATGGTATGCCCTGTTGGTTGTTGAGCTGTGATATGCAAACTGCTAAAAAGTTTACAGCCGTCCATTTTAACAAAGGGCAGCCACACCAGCATCTGCCATTATATGGTGTTGGCCATTAGTTTGAGTGAGTCCTGAAAGATTACTAATAAAGCATTTCTCTCCTTATCAAAGGAACTCTAGTGTTTGTCCCACCAGTTTGATTTTGGCTGAATGAGAGCGCATCAACCAAGCACTCAACCAGTCAATCCTGAGACTAAAACTATGAAAAGTGTAAACCATCCCCTGAATGTAACACCTTTTCTCCACATCTGCTGTCGTCTTTCAGCTACAGAGAAGCGTCTGTCGAGGGGCATTTCTCATGCCAGTTCTACCATCGTTTCGCTGGCCCGCTCTCACGTCTCGAGCACGGGTGGAAGCAGCAGTGAGCCTCTTCTGGACACGCCCTTGTGCACTTTTCAACTACCAGACCTCACTGTGTACCGGGACGACTTCCGGGGCTTCATCGAGAGGGACCTTATTGAACAGTCCATGATGGTGGCTTTGGAGCATGCTGGTTAGTACAACTAAAAACCAGCATATGAGAGTTTAGGTTGAACACACTGCCCTCATTCCCCCGTTCCACATGCTTTTAAACAGATCACTCTTTCCTTGTTTGCCTTTTAAGTTTGATTGCTTTTTTAAAATAAATCATATTCTTACATGCATTGCCTAGTTCTTCATCTAAAGCAGTAGTTTTCAAACTGTGGGGCGCAAAACTAGATGTGCTGCGCGCATGTGCACTGCATAGATTGCTGTACGCGGGAGCAGTGTACGATTGCGGAAGTGTGCAGCTTAGAGGGAACGCTGGTGCAGAGAATGAGGTGGGAAAAGAAATTAAGGTTAATAGATATGGTTTTATATGAAAAAGAAACACACACATTTTAGTGATGTTGTTTTGCTGATATGTATCTTTATTTAAGTAAAATTCAACATGGATTCTTTTTTTATTCTTAGTGATTCTGGGGTTTGGGGTGCACAGACTTTTTTTCAGCTCCTGAAGTGGGGCATGCCAAAAAAAGTTTGAGAATCATGGCTCTAGAGACAGCTGATGTACTGCTGCCATGCTGAATATTTACCTTAGGCTTTTGGCTGGTGATCATGTTTCTCTGTCATGAATGAACAGGAAAAACAACTTTTAAATTATGTCATGCTATTTTTAAAGACATGTTGTTGTGAAGACAGCATGTGAAAATACCAGCAATGGTAAAAAGCTGTTTTGCTGTAGTAGCTTAGGATCTTGAGAACTGTTTAATTCTGGTTCTGGAGCCCCTTTACCTTACAATATGAAGCAATTTGAGATGGCTGTTGCTGTGACTTGGTGAGAGAGAGAGAGAGATATATATATTTTATTTTATTTTATTTTATTTTATTTTTTTTTTTTACAAGTTGTGTTGGATTTAATATGGTGTTTCTACCTCCTGTATGCAAATGGGGCAAAAAATAGAAATGGCTCTCAATAAAAGATTGAGTGCAACACTGCATGAAGCTTTAACCACAGTAGTAAACCTACAAAGTCATGTGAAAAACTAAGTACAACCCATTAATAGCTTGCAGAACCACCTTTAGTGGCAATTTCTTGAAATAATGGTTTGCGGTATGATATCAGTCTCTCTCATCATTGTGGAGGAATTTTTGCCCACTCTTCTTCACACTGCTGAGGTTTGCGGACATGTGTTTATGCAAAGCTCTCTTAAGCTCCCACCACTGCATTTTAATTGGGTTCAGGTCTGGACTTTGACTATGCCATTGGAACACATTAATTCTTGTTTTTCAGCCATTATGTTGTGGATTTACTACTGTACTTGGGATTGTTGTCCTGTTGTATAACTCAATTTGGACCAAGCTCTAGCTGTCGGACTTCCAGCTTCACGTCTTGCTTTAGAATACTTTGATGGCGCCCAGATTCTGTGACTGCAAAAGAAAACCAAATCATCATTCCTCCACCACCGTGCCTGACATTGGGTATGAGGTGTTTGTGCTCATATGATGTGTTTGGTTTTCACCAAACATGGCACTGTGCATTATGGCCAAACATCTCCACTTTTGATCTCATCTGTCCAAAAGCCAGTGTACCAGAAGTGGCAACCTTTCTAAATAAGCCATACATGTTGAGCGTTTTTTTGTCATTATACTGCCATGAACTTTAAAATTTAACACTGGCGCCTGCAGAGTCTGATATATAGTTCCTATTTTTTTTCTTGTCAATTTCTCTCTGCATTACATGGTCTGACTTTATGCATAGAGTCCTGTGACAACTTCCAACTTTTCACATGACTGTAACTGATTTTAAATCATTCAGACAACGAAATAAAAACTGAGTCTTTTTAAATTGTAAAGACGTAGCTGTTGCGATGACTAACTCATAGTTGAAGTTATGGGTTGTACAGTTAAATTGCCTCACTCTTAAATACAAACAATATATTGTGACTGGTGAGATAAGGGAAAAACTTTCTGTGGAAATCTTTGAACATTTTCCAGGATAAAATCTAGTGTTGACACAAGTGTGATTGTCTTTTTAAGGAGTTGCACAGCAGTTATTTTGGATTAATACTTTACCGTATTTGTCATGCAAACACACAAGTTAAGCTGTTCTTATTTGCCTGCAGGGAGGCTGAACTGGTGGACAAAAGTGGTTCCAAACTGTCAGAGTCTGTTACCTCTGGCAACAAGTGGAGATGGAAATTGCCTGTTACACGCTGCCTCGCTCGGTGAGTGTCTCGGCCCTTTCAGAGAAGACCCCAATATCGTGCAGGTTCACACTCCATTAGCATTCATTAGGGGGGACTCCAGTGTTAGCTTTAGCACTAATTGCGTTTTACAATGTTGCGGCACACGTTCACTTTGCCTTTACGGCCCACTGAGGAGTCCTAGTCCAGAAAATTAATAATGCTCCAACTGTGCAGGCATTGTTCCAGAGTTTTATAGTAGGTGTTAATGTAATTTTCATGGGCTTAACTTGTTCTTTTCAAAACACAGTTATACATGTAGACATTTAGTTTTGTAGTTTGGCGCATTTCAGTAGACATAAACGTAGAAACTTTGCCTTTTTAAACACAAACACTATAAAAATGATCATTTATAAAGCCCCAGAAACATCAGTACATCTTCTTTATTTCAACACAAGATTCTGTTACGTGTTAAACGACCTAGTTTTGTTTTCAACTGTAGGTATGTGGGGCTTTCACGATCGAGACTTGATGCTGCGGAAGTCCCTCTACGCGCTGATGGATCACGGGTTGGAGAGAGAGGCACTGAAGCGCAGGTGGAGGTGGCAGCAGACCCAGCAGAACAAAGAGGTCTGTCACAGAGGCTGCACATTTGTCTTGGTTGTCTTTGTTATTCCCATGACTGTATTAGGGTGGTGCAGAGCGAAGTTGGCAAGCAAGTTGCGGTTTTCACATGCTTTGTGTGCCAGATTATGAAGTCAGCCTGCATAACATTGGAAATGTACAGAGTAACATGCAGGTCCATGTCCACCAGTCCTAGGAAGATTTTTGGGGAGGATGGCTTCAAAGGAGATGAGCTAAAACTGCAGTGGGCAACTCCAGTGCCCAGAATAATTTTGTGAAGAGATCAACTTAAACTTCCAAAACAGGAACAGTACCATTTTTGTGGCATAAGATTTGGCTGTGGAGTTCATGTTTTCATATGAAATTTAGCAGTTCTGATCCTGGTACTGACTGTAAGATAAATAATTTTTTTCTGTTTTTTTTTTATTATCCATGACAAAGGCGGTGCAGTTAATCAGATTTGATTTCAGTTTCAATGCAGTCTTGCAATGATACAAGATGGCAAGGAAAAAATGAATTTATTTATTGTGGTTATTAAAGCACTGTTAAATGGAAACTTTGAATAAATCTGACTTAAGTTCAGTAAATTTGCTATTTTTCCAGCCGGAGAGTAATATTCCTCACATCAGTTTTGACCAAAATAAATGTGATAAGTATTTTTGTAATAATTACCATTAAATGCAAATGTGCTACAATGTTATGGCAAAAACTGTGCTCAACTTGCTTTTGAAATGATTTTCCATTCAGTATTTACTGTGAATAGTCACCTTTGTCCCTGTATGCAGCTTTTGCAACATGCTGATGGCCATATCTAATACAAACAGTGGTTTTAAGATAATTTCACCCCTCTAAAATTTAACAATATTAGCTGTAAGCACTAGTGCCCCCACCTACGACTGAATTGATTTTTCAGGACTGTGCTAATAGCATGAAACAATTCTGAGCTGCGTGCCTGAATATAGCTGCAAAAACAGAATCTTTAGAACCTGCTTTATGCAACAACAGAACAATTTTTCTCTTTTTAAAGTGAATTCAGACAGCGTGCAAACACCCAGAGTAGGAGCAAGAGATGCTGCACAAATGACTGTTCGCCCATTCTTCAACAGAACCACTGAGGTGTCCTCAACCAAATCACTTTAACCAAACATGCCGTAGTAGAACTGCTCCATTGGCAGTGTTAGGGGATTGTGGAAACTTTGTTGTGATTGTAGGTCATTGATTTCATTTTATAGCTGTCAAAACTGGCCAGAATGTCTGATTGTTCATTTAAACAAACCTACAGTTTGAACCCATTTGGAGAATTTGCTGGGACGACCACTCCTGGCAAGGTTAAGGCGTTGTGTTAATACACACATGAATGCTCCAGACCAGGAAACAGCACCTGGCTGCTACTTAACTCTCTTAATTCCTATGGAAGCAGTAACGTATAGTTAGTTTTTCACAGGATGGCACACAGTCCTGTGGAAACTCTTTTTCATGTGAATGTATACACCTTTTTCCTGTTTTCATAGCTCTGACAGTCTGTGTATATAGACTCATAGTTGGCTCTAGAGTCTTGTCTACCTTCTGTGATTTTCTAAAAGTAACTGATGCTTAGCCTGCTGAGTTCTAAGACTATGTTCTCGCTGCAGGCAAAAGTGGCCTGAATCCTATTTTTTTTTTGCCCATATGTGACCCATATCTGATTTGTCTCTGACAGTCTGAACAGTGTAGATCTGATTTTTCTTAAAAATCAGATTCAGCCCACTTTCATATGTGGTCCTAAATTGATAAATATCCAGTGTTTTTCAAAGCGACCTCAGTCTGAACGGTCATATCGCATTTCATTTGACTTTTCCGTCACTGAAGTGAGACAGAAGTCATAATACTGCGCCGGAGGAGGCAAGGTGCTGCAAGATCAAATGTCAACAATGGACCAAACAAGCATGGCAGACAGCATTGATGGAGCGAGTCAGTAGAAAGAAAGTGAAGTTTTACTCACACGCTGACATGTGTAGCATCCATATTTACTTCTGTAAACACAATGTGCTGCGTGTGACGTCACGTCGTCTCCTGCTCATGTGCGTCACTTCAGGGCCAAAGACAGTTCACCTTTGGAGTCTGATGGTGGTCGCATTTGAATTATAACATGAACGACCATGCAAAAAAATCAGAATTGCCTGCAGCAGGAACGTAGTGTAAGTTGTCTTTGGTTGTAACCCTGACCCTACCCTAAAATTTTGCAGAAATGCAAAGCAACATGTGAACTGCTGTTGATGTATGTCAGTTAGAATAATTACCTTCTCTGTTCCCTGATTGCCAAGACTTTGGGGAGTTGGGGTCATCACCAATGACTTGGTCCTCAGAGGGTATATATTTATTAGATCCAACATGAACAGCTCACTTTACTTGTGATGACACAGCAATGCAGACACACCAGCACAAGTGTGAAAGCAAACGTCACCCACTGCAGCAGGAGCTCAACAAAGTGCATTAAATTATACTTTAACTTCTTTGTATCCATCATTCGCATTGACCCCTTTCTATGGAACTTTCACCTGTTTGACATATCCAAATGCAAATGAGAAATTTGATTTGAAAGATATCTTCTAGTTTCTGAAACTCTGCTGAACCTTAACATGAGGCTAAAATGCCTAACCCTACCCCGCAGTGGTTCAGTGGCATCCTGGAGAGTGTAAAGAGGTCAGCACTGTTTTCCTTCAGTTTTTCAGCTGATATCCATCCTCTGATGTTCGCTAATTGTAGGCTAAATATTCAACCCTCTCCCTCCTCACGCCAGCAGCAGTGTAACAGTCTAAAGTCTGAACCCACACGGTGATGTTTTTGCAACTTTATTTTCTCCAGAATCAAATGTTCATTTTGTCCATTTTAGATTCAGTTAAAATATCTGATGAAATCCAGAATATTCATTCACAGCACTAGCTGTGTTGCTGCAGCACTAAGTTTCTAAAGGCTCTAGTCTCAGCTGTCAGTATGTAACCTTGAGGTAAGACGCCATAACGTCAGTACATGCTTTTGTGACATTTGACACTGCTTCTCTAAATGGCAAGTGTGTGTGTGTGTGTGTGTGTGTGTGTGTGTGTGTCTGTGTCTCCTCATTTTCTCCTCAGTCTGGTCTCGTGTACACGGAGGAGGAGTGGCAGAAGGAGTGGAATGAACTGTTAAAGCTTGCCTCCAGTGAACCGAGAGTACACTACAGCACCAACGGCACCAACGGGTAAGGTCTGGCCCAGACAATGCAGTGACTGTTAATGCAGCACACTTAGTCACAGTCATGTTTTTATTCATGAACAAACAGCCACGCTCAGTCACAACTGAGTTGCCGGCCCTCATTTAGTCAATCTGCTTTTTACTGTGGCAAACAAAGACCACTAGGGTGAATGCAGTGACTGTAAAGCTTCAAAAATATACAATCACCAAACACATAGTACTGTGCAAAAGTCTTGAGCGGCTCCTAGTTTCTTTATATTTTGCTTGGAAAATAGGAAATAGATGTAAGGATTTATAAAAACATGCAAACATAAATGGAAATTGTACGTAAGGCAAAAACAGAGTACAGTTCTAACCAGCTTGAAAGTCAATATTTGTTATGGTCTCCTTTATTCCACAACGCAGCCTTAACTTTCTTTGGCAAGTTTTCTTGGAATTTCTTCAAAAAGTCCTCAGGAATAGTTCTCCAGGCTTCTTGAAGGACATTCCGAAGCTCAACTTTGGATGTTGGCTGCCTTTTGTTCTGTTCTCTGTCAGAATTATCTCACACTGCTTCGGTAATGTTGAGGTCAATTCATCAGTCCATAAGATCTGCTGCAGCTGATTTTTAGTCCAGTTCTTGTGTAATTGGCATACCTTAAACTTTTTCACCTGTTTCCATTCTTTAACTTTGGCCTCTTGATATCCACCCTCCCTCATTCAGATCATTCATGATGAGGCTTCAGGAAACAGTAGGTGGAACAACTGAAGGACCAGATGCATCTGTCCTGTGTCAGAACTTTGCAGGATTTTTTCCTTTTTGTTAAGGTCATGACCTTCAGATACTGTTCATCTGCAGTAAAATAGTTTTTGGGCATGCTACTACTTCCTTTGTCCACTTTTCCAGTTTCTCCACATTTTTAAGGACCCACTGCACACATCCAAAAATATGCCAGGTTTTTGGCTAATATCTCTTTAGGAATCACATTTCAGGTGTGAAAATACTATGTTATACCTGTAAAACTGTGTTCAACTAAAAACACAGGAACAAATTACATGTTTTTACAATCGGTTGCAAGTTACAAAGTGCCTAAAGTTATAATACAAACTTGGTTCTTTGCTAAGTTGTCTGTTATGTGTAGACACAACACTGGTTCATCCCTTGTGTTAGGTGCTTTTTTTATGCTTGAATGATTAAGAGTTCAGTGTTAAGTGGCTTAATAAACTTACAAAACTTCTCATGAAAATAGTCGTGTGCAAGAACTGGACTGGAAATGAGTAAAAAGCAGCCAGTGCCCAGAGGAAAAACTTTGAATGCTCTTAAGAAAGCCTAAAATATTACTGCAAAGTCGAAATATTAAAAGACAAAAAATGGGGGATGGCTTGAGACTTTTGCATAGTACTATAATATTCCATCTAATTATTAAAATTAACATTTTAATGTTATACCTCAGAGGTCATCCTATGTAGAATTAACAGGAGAGTAAAGAATAACAGTCTGTTTAAAACTTGAATTATCTGGTTTTGAAGCAGGTTAAACAGTCACGTCTCTGATCACCGATAAACTGAGGGTGGTGTTGTTGTTTTCAGGGCGGAGTCTTCAGACGAGCCAGTTTATGAAAGTTTGGAGGAATTTCATGTCTTTGTTTTGGCTCACGTCCTCAGAAGGCCCATTGTGGTGGTCGCTGACACCATGCTGAGGGACTCGGGAGGAGAGGGTAAAAATCACCTGGAAACATTCATTTTTCACGTGTTTCATTATATTCTTCAACATACTGGCCAAAGGAATTCAGTAAGTAAGGAAGTGTACCCCTCACATCTACTTTCGTTTTACTGACGTCTGTGGTCACCATGTTCAGGCTGACTGTAATAACACATAATAACAGCTGAGCCTGCTGAAAAAGAGCAAAACGTTCCTTACAGAATGCTTCCGTACTTGTCATTCAGCTCATCATCCTCTGAGGTTTCACTCGTCTGATGGATTTGAACTTTCTGTGATTGCGTCTTCATGCTGTGTTGTGACAGGAGCCCTCCTGAATTTTCACCTTCCAAGTTTTCATTTATAATTGCCACTGCAGACAACACACAAAAAAACTTGGAAAAAGATTCAAATTCATGTTAATGTCACAGGACATTTGTCTTTGGAGAAATTTGCAGTGGAGTTTTTTACAGACACAATAGTTAACATGTCAAAATGAAGGCCCAGAGGCCTTGTCCAATCCTTTCCAGAATTGAATCACCTTAGATTCCCGACGCCCTTAAAGTCCTGATGGAGACTGAGTTGCCTACCTTCGTACAAAAGTTTAGAGACACTTGTGTATTTTCTGCCCATTCAACATTATACTTTTTTCAATTTCATTTTGATGTTTCAATCCTACACCCTATCAAAAATATAAAGTCCTAAACTGGGAACAGAAGCTTTACAAAATCTTTGATCTGACTCTTAAAATAAAACTTTTAAGACTAACTTTATTCATAAGTGCATCCAGTTTCAGTGCAGCTCACCTGCATGATAAAAAATGTTTTTATTTTGTTTAAATAAATGCTATAAAGGCTGGTAAACTCTTTGTGTACCAGTTTAGGGCTTTATTTGGCCAAATTGTTTGAGAAACGGGTTATATACATAGTTCCCACATGACATCACAACATACGCGCGGCCGCCATTACTATAGGCAAGCTGCAGGCAGCTGTGCATTCAGGACACTTGAGGAAACATTGCCAACCCAACCATTAACAAACTGATTGTACACCTCCAGTGACTTGCCAACACAAGATAATAGTACACGTCTTAGACCCCCATTCCACTAGTGCCAATCGATACCATTTTAACTGGCTATTATCAGCAATACCAGGACTATGCCGGGAATGTAACGGGAATTGCGCATGATAAACGGCAGTTCAAAGGCAGTTCACCGCCAATAAAACGTATTTCATCGGCGGGTAATCAGTTGAACACGGCAGTGCAAGCAGCACAACCAGGCATACATCGTGAGTGCACCCTGAACGCCTGCCGACCTTTTGACGGGAATATAACGGCAATAGATCGTCAGGAACCCAATTTTCAGCTGTTTCACGCCGTTTCGATCAGGAACGCTAAATCGGCACACATCATCATGATCAGCACTATTACAGTGGAGTGCTGGTCGTAGTATTGAATTGGTGACAATGCTGAAACTTCATGGTTCAGCTTTTCCTTTGTTAACGAGTATGTATCCACACCTATTACGCCGATTTTTCTCATCGTATCTCTTTCTATCTTCCATACTTAACAATTCTACACAGTCTTTCTCCTTTTGCCTTTCCATGATTTTGATCACAAGTCAAATTCGACATCAAAACAGTTTAAAATTCGTGGGGGAGCTCAACAGCAGTGTGTGTAAACAAGCACAGCTTGCCAACAAAGATGGCATCGCTAAGGAGGTCATGTGACCAAAAAGCATGTCTATGAGAACTATGTATACAGTTTGCATTAAATTAAAGCATGTCAGTAATTTTTTGTGATTTCAAGTGTGGCCCTTGGGGAATTTGACAACCCAGAGATTACAGATGACCTCAGCATTTAAGAGAATGTAATTCCTAAAGCTCTACAGAAAATGCTAGTGACTATGATAATAGATTAGGTTTGTCATATACAGAGTAGACCAAAAGGTTTCATGTTTCAACCCAAGACAGTCTCACTTAGAAGATTCTTAATCTTAAGGGCAGAGTTTCACTTCCTGACTGAATAAAGGTCAAGGAAATAAATAAAAAATATCTTGTGGCCCACGTGTGTTTCATAAAACAAATGTGCAACCAGCATTCGTGTGAGAAAACTGAAGCACACACCTTACCGGTTTGGTATCTGTAGCATCTATCAAGTTTTGATTTGATGCCATAAATGAACTTGTCAAGGGAGTCGATATAAATCTTACAAGTCTAATACTGTTTTTTTTAACGTTTGTTTTTCAGAAATTGAGCTGAGGTCTCATTTCCCAGATATTTAATGTCCTTGTTACCCTTCCTCTAGCCTTTGCTCCCATCCCATTCGGAGGCATCTACCTGCCGCTGGAAGTGCCAGCTGCCAAGTGCCATCGCTCTCCACTGGTCCTGGCATATGACCAGGCGCACTTCTCTGCCCTGGTCTCCATGGAGCAGAAGGACAGCTCCAAAGAGCAAGGTGATACACACCATCATCCATAAAAATGGTCACACAGATATTGATTCTTTTGGGGAAGGGCTGGTAGTAAGCAGCAGATATCTTGAAGCTATAAAACCGTGTACATCAATGACGGGATGCTTTTACAAAAATTCCTCCTGAGCCGTCAGTGCCTAAGTTTTCTAGTACTTTACAGTACCTGTGCTTAATGGGGATGGCTTTTCTCATATTGGCCTTAGTGGTTTATTTGGGAATGGTGATTAATGACCGCTGGGCCTTTGAGTACGTCTTGTGATCTGTGTAGCTCATCTCCAGGTTTGGGCAGTACTGATTATAACTGTGATTTAATTTTTTTTTTTTTAACAAGTCAAGAACACATGCATGATCATATATTCCTTTCATTAAGTACTATAGTGCAGCCACAGTACAGTAAGTATCCCTAACACATTCACACACTAGAAAAGACTCCCCACAAACCCCAGAAATGTAAGGCTATGCTGGCCTGCGCAGCCACAGGACTTGATCACACCCACTCAAGACGGTGCTTGCAATTCCACCAGACGCCGCAGCGTGTTTTAGAAACAGGCCGGAAGCAGCTCTCCGCTCCGTGCTGCTAGAAGTATAACTGGGTCTATTTTTACTAAAGCCACATGAAGCTGGAAGTCAGACACAGGAATGCCATAGAGAATATGGTCAAATTTCAAAATAAAAGCCCCCATGCAGACTGAATGCTCAGCTCAACTCTGTGTGATTTGAAGGTGTTCAAAGGACAAACCAGGCGTACACAAAGTATTCCTGGGGAAAGCTAGACTGAGTCACTCACACAGGTGCATTGAGCTGTTGTTATCATCATGGTAGCTGCTCCATTAAAATGTGCTGATGTGCCCTGCCCTTTGACTCCCAGGTATGTTTGCAGTTTGTAACTGGCCTCGTTAATTCACTGCAGTTTGTTGCTCTGTTTTGCAAAAATGCCTGTTTTTTTTTTTTTTAATGATTTAATATAAGCTGTGTCCCAATTCAAAGTCTGAACCAAGTTTTGCATCACCGGAATGGGCTGGAACCCAACATACTTAACACTCATCGGCCACTTCATTAGATATCCCTTCCTAGTACTGGGTTGGATTTTGGTCAGTATCAACTTGATAGCATCACGAGGTTGCTGCAGATTTGTCAGCTGCACATCCATGATGCAAATCTCCAGTTCCACCGTGCACTAAAGGAGCTCTATTGGATTGAGATCTAGTGACTGTTGAGGTCATTTAAGTACAGTGAACTCAGTCATTTTGAGCCTTGTGATATGGTATGGTATCCTGCTGGAAGCAGCCGTCAGAGGGTGTGGATGTACTGTGGTCATAAAGGGATGGACATGGTCAGCAAAACTACTTAGACCGTGGTGTTTAAATGATGCTCAGCTGGTACTCAGGAGAACCCAGAGGGTGCCAAGAAAATATCCCCCCACACAGTTACTGCACCAGCAGCAGCCTGAACTGCTGATACAAGGCAGGATGGTTCCATGCTTTCAGGGTGCCTTTGCAGTTCAAAGTAACACAAATCACCTTTCTTGTCCATTTTGATGCTTGATTTGAACTTCAGCAGCTCGTCTTGATTGTGTCCAGATGCCCAAATGCGTAGAGTTGTGGCCATATGATTGACTGAAGGGACCAGTGAGTGTATGCTTAACCTGTTCACTTTGCGATTCCACTTTTTTTTTATTTAAACCGCATAATAATGGGATAGTCTGGGTGGCAAAAGGATCCATCTGCTTTAACTTTCAAGGCCTGGGAAGAGAATGAAATGTTTGCAGGTTTCATTTGGGGACATAAGCACCTTTCACCATGGAGTGTTGCGTCAGGAAGGGCATCCGGTGTAAAACCTCTGCCAAATTACGACCCCTTGGGAAGAATACTAAGGAGCAGCTGAAGGTACATTTTTAAAAAAGAAAAAACATCCAAATGGGATAACCTCCTGAATGGGGACACAGCTATAGTCTACTCAGTACTGGTTCTTCCCCCCCCCCCGCCATTGTCAGCGTTGAATCTGAATCATGTAATTTGTGCACAATTTACATGCCTGTGATTCATTTCACAGAAATATCAAATAAAATATCCCAAGCAGGCAGCTAAATATTGAATAGAATATGAAAGGGAAGTGTCGCTGTCTGCAGATGCTCCTTTTTTCTTTAGTCGTATTTCTCTCTTTAGTTTCTAATGCTTTTTTCCTTCATCTCTACCAGCAGTTGTGATCCCTCTCACTGACTCAGAGCACAAAATGCTGCCACTGCACTTCGCCGTGGATCCAGGGAAGGATTGGGAGTGGGGAAAGGATGACACAGACAACGTGATGCTGGCGAGGTAAAAAGAAAAAATGTTTGTCCAGATCTTTTAATTAGCCTTTTTTTTTTACTCTGTTATAAAGGGTAGGGATAACAGCTAGAATGGCACATGTCCACTTGTATGCGCTCACTCTTATCAACAGCTGTCTCTTTAACACCAAGTCAGTGTGTAGGTATTGACCGCTGACTCCAGATTAGTGACAGTTAGATTAGCTCAGAATACCTTCTATGAATGAACCAGAGGAACGGGCACTAAAATAACTGCTCTGCAAAAAAAATAACCTTTCACCTTATTTACGTCAGTGGGTGACACTGGAGATCTTATTCAGATGAAATGGTGGGCTAAGATGATAATACATGAGTGGCTGTTAACGTTGTTTTAAAAAAGGTCACTGACTTAAAAGGCCATAGCAGAACAAAAATGCACGACAGCGAGATGCTTTTAGTCCATTTGCCATTTACTTCACCATTCAGAGCCAGGCTACCAACAAGTGAATCCAGACTCAATTTGATTTTTATTCCTTTAAAGAGTGTGTATTCTGCTCATTTCCAGCTCCATATTTGTATTCTGAGACTCTTTTTTTTTTTTTTTTTTTTTTTTTTTTTGTTTTTTTTTTTTTTTAAAGTTAAAAAAAATTTTTTTTTTTTTATGTAAAACAAA